>PVKP010017598.1:29389-45807 GCA_004027715.1 Plecturocebus donacophilus | reverse complement strand
CCCAGCGAGACAGACCCACGGGAGCCCAGCGAGACAGACCTACGGGAGACCAGTAAGACAGACCCTCGGGAGCCCAGGAAGACAGACCCTCAGGAGCCCAGCAGGATAGTCCAGGCTGGGCAGTCAGGCAAGGGCACAGGCAGCTGTGGTGGGACAGGTGAAACACATCCACGGGGTGGGAGCTAAGTCAGAGCTAAGACTGAACAGACACAGAAGCCCCACAATTGGCTGGAAATGAAAAGTGCAGGGAGAAGGCTCAAAGGTGATGTTTCCGGTTGTAGCAAGCTGACTGAGACCACCTTGATGATATTGACAACAGCGGGAAGTGAGAATTGGCGAGCCAAGGCTGGCTGTGGAAGGATCTTAGGATGAGCCACCATGGGGTGTCTGCCGGGGGGAAAGTAGGCAGACACTTGAAATTTGAGAGTAGAAGCTTTGGTGGGAAAAAAAACAACCGCAACAACAAAGCAGGCCTGGAAACAAAGCTTTATAATTGTTTAATTAGAGGTAGAAATTAAATTTATGCAGCAAACAACGTTGCCAAGGATGAAGGTAGAGGCTGGAGAACAGTGTAGGGAGCATTTTAATTTAATTTGGCAGAGGAAGTAACAGAAAGAGCAGCTGGGAAGTTATCAAGTGAATTCCATCAGTCACAAGGAGAAGGAATTTCAAGAACAATGAAATGACCAAGCCGAGCAAATGCCAAAAGGATCAAAAGGCAGAACGGGAGTGTGCCCCTGTGCTGGGGGGATTTGGGTGCCCAGTTATTTTGTTGTTGTTGTTGTTGTTCTAGTTTTCTTTCTAATCAACACATAGTAAGTGTAAGAAAAATTTCTGCTGTTCTATTACCTTGCAGGCTGACGCTAGCTAATACTAATGTAGTGTATGTATCCCAAGACGCCTAGAAGCAGAATCTTGAATGGGTGCCTTTGAGAATTAATTTTAGTAAGAGTAGTGGCAGAAGGTAGATAAAATATGTTAATTTTTAGATTATAGTCAAGATACAAGATTTCAGAATTATTTGAAATTGGCATTTGTTTTGAGAGAAGTATTTTAAAAATCAACGTAATATATCTTCGCAGAACACAGTCCAAGTTTTCCAGATATAAAGAAAGCAAGCTGGCAAAGTAATTCTGCCCTGAATTTTTGTTTGAATTGAGGGACTTTAAAATTGGGTAATTTCAAAGATGCCGAATCCAGTGAATAATGTGGAATGTTATCGCTGCATTATATTTCTCTCAAAAGGAAGAGCTCACCTAGAAAACACATTCTGCATTGATTTTAACGTTAATGCTTGAAAGAGTTAGTGCCCACAGACAAACATTCTTCTGTATCAGACCACATGGTCCCCGGCTGAGCCTCTGAGAAAGAAGAACTCACTTAGTCAAAGAGGAAGACTGGCTAGACAGCCTCTTCAGGCTCCTCCCCATCAAACTATTCAGTCCTCCGGGTTGTTTGAAAAAAAGCAGCACAAAGCAAAAGCGTACTGCTTCAGGGCAGGGGCACTGGTCTGAGTTCCACCTCTGCGGGGTCCTTCTGGAGCCCTTGCTGGGAGCTTCCTGTGCACACCTGCTGGGTTTAGGCACCACCCACTTTGTCGGTGCAGAGAGAGAGATGGTCCGCACAGTTTTGGGTGGAGCTCAGCTGAGCTCTGCGCACACACAGGCCAGCCAGAGGACCATCCACAGGCAGCATCCAGGCGGCGGCTGGGGCACGGGCTGCCCGCTTCTCTAATGGACGTTCTGTGCATAGCTGAGATGAGCAGTTCATGCGCGAGTCTATGCGGGCCAGCCCAGCATTTCTCTGAGGGTGCAGCTGGTGTCCAGGATTCGGTAAAATGCCCACACTGGCCATAAAGATGACTCAGGCCGCCACCCTGATGTCCCTTCCACCTCTCCCCTTTTTCCTTTCCCGTCAAGATGACCTCCCGCGCACAGTTTCCCTGGGGCACAGTTTAAAGTAGTCCGACTCACATCCACTGTGTCATTGACAGAGATGTAAGCAGCACACTTTGCAGGATCAGAGGCTAACCTACCAATTCTCACGAAAGACGCTTTCTTCCCTAGATGGTGAAGAAAATTTACCCTCTCCTGGGTCAAGCAGGTGAGTCCTGAATGTGACTGACATTTGACACGCTGGCCTCTGAGTATTTGTGGCCAGTTGTGAAAAGTGGTTATTTAAGATGAAATGCCTCTGCCAGTATGTCGTCACTCACAGGTAGGCAGATGACCCACCTTCCATCACATTTGACCGAGTCGATCATATCAGTTTGCAGGCTCATAAATCATTGTTTCTGGAAAGATAAATACGGACAAAGGGCCGACATTGTGCATCCACATATCGTGTACCTTTGTAGCTCCAGAGAAGGTCTGGCAGGTTAACAGGTAGAACAGGAGAGGTTGAAATCTCTCTCGGTACTTGTATCATCATTTAAAGGTAGGATTTGTGTGTCCTTTTGTTTTAAAAAAAAATACCTAAAATTAATGCTGTGGAACTCTGAGCCTGCCAAGGAAAACACTGTTCCGTAAAATAAGGGCATTTCAATCTACACGAGGTGTTAGGGCACAGAGCGGAGATTGTAGCTTGTCAGGCTTCTTGGAGGTGGGTACCGGGGATCTCTGGAACACGTGCTGCTCACCGTTTGGAGAGAGGAAGAATCCCACTTGTACCTGGCAGAAAGCCCTCTGAATTTGGAAGGAACCTCGGTAGATGTGCACCTGTGGGGTTGCCATGGCGAAGTAAGGCCGTATTGAAGGAACATCCTGAGGTTCTTCCTTTCACAAACAACTCACTGTGCCCACTCACCCGAGGGAAGTGCGGACATCCGTGAGGTGCCGTCTTTGCAGACGCCGGCCCTGAGATTCTCAGTCCCTTTGCGCTGGCTCACACGCAGAACGTTTGGGAACTTCCACTTACTTCAGTGACGTCTGCTGCACAAGTATGATGCGTCACGACTAAACTTACACGTTTAACGAATGCAAGTGAAAGTCATGTTCCTCGTCTGCCTCTAGGTGTCTTGAGATCAGAAGGGCCCCAGAAAAGTGAAAATATGACCCATGTCCTAGTAAATGTGCTCCAGTCGGCCCTCGGTCCTCACCACCTGTTTTCCAGATGGAACACAGGGGACCAGGCCCCAGAGGGCTGTTTAAACATGAGCTGTGTCAACTGCTCCTACATAAACCCTTTAAAAGCTTCCTGCCGCCGCTGGAATCAGCTTGGACACCAGTCTGTGGCCTCAGCCTCCCATGTCAACCCTCCCCACCCCTGCTCTCTGCGAACCCCAGGCCCCCTGTTTGCTCCTTGAGTCTGAGTCCCTTCCTCCTGCGCCTGTGCACCTGCTGTGTCCTCAGTCTGGGCCGTTCTTAGCTGGTTTCTCAGGCAGTAGGAGCCCAATGATCACTTCTCTAGAAAAGAAGTGATCATTTTCGCCCTGCTAAGCTCCCTCCTAAGCTTCTAAAGCGGCCCCTCCGGGAAAGCGTCCAGCCAGCATCGCCAGTGGTTTTCTTCTCAGCTGCCTGCGCGTCATCACTTACTGAGCGGAGAGGGGCCGTGGGGACGCAGACTCACCTGTGCAGTTCCACGGCCTTCCGCCACAGGAGGGAAGGTGCTCGTTCTTCTGAGGGGAGCCGCTCAGAGGCAGCTGGGGTCCCTGGAGCTATGCTAACTGGGTCAGGTTCCTGTTTTACATCAATCCCAAATAAACTTTGGCTAATTAAAGATCTACATTTTGAAAATCAAATATGTGCAAGGATTAGGAGAAAATCCTGGAGCCTGTCTTTTCCCTTAGAGTAGGAAAAGCCTTCTTAGGTGGCACATAAAATGTAGGCATTATAAAAGACTGATGAATATAAGTAAATCAAAGTCTAAAACTTAGGAACAAGAGAGGTTTGTAAACAAAGCCAAAAGACCAGCAGTAAACTGGGGGAACTATACTATGAAAAGACGAAGTATGCAGCGTACATAGACACAACGTAGTAAAAAAGGTGAAGGAAATTGCTAAATCGTAGAAGACCAGGTAGAGTTGTCTAGGAACTACAAATCCAGACTCAGATAATCTGTGATACACAAAGACCCCATCAAATCAGCAATCAAGTTTGATAAAACCACACATTGGCAAATGCTTTAGCGAACGTGCACTTTCCTGCGCTGACAATGAATTGATCAGAACACTTTGAAGGACAACTTGTCCACATCTGTTGAAATTTTAAATTAATCTCTACCCCTGAGAAATGTAGGTATGTGCACATGAGAAGGAGACACATACAAAAATGTTATTACAGTATTGAGTGGTGAAAAATAGGAAAAGAAACCCTGAATTTATATCAACACGTGATCATTTTATAAACTGATTGTAGCTATACTGTGGAATAACAGCCCCCACCAATCCTGATAATCAAAGTATAGCTAATTACAGTGGCAGCCAGGCACAGTGGCTCACGCCTGTAATCCCAGCACTTTGGGAGGTTGAGCAGGGCAGATTGATAGAGCTCAGTACTTCAAGAGCAGCCTAGCCAACATGGCAAAACCTCATCTACAAAAAATACAGAAATTAGGTGGGTGCGCTGGCACATGCCTGTAGTCCCACCTACTCAGGAGGCTGAGGTGGGAGGATCCCTTGAGCCCGGGAGGTAGAGGTTGCACTGAGCTGAGATCAGCTACTGCACTCTAGGCTGAGTGACAGACCATACCCTGTCTCAAAAAATAAAATAATTACACTGGCATGCAAATGTTATCAACTTAAACTAAAAAAAAATAGCAGAAGAATATTTATAGTATAACATTTATACTGTAAAAATGAAGTAACTCTAGCATTTCTGTGTGCAGTAGGATTGAAGGTATAGGAGCCTTTGTGTGAGGTTGCATGTGTGATGTATGCATGTGTGCAGAGGCATGTGGAACAAATACAGAAAAAACTAACAAAGGCGTTTGCCTGCATGGCAGAGAATGACATGGATCTAAGGGAACTTCAGTGTAGTCCCTGAAGTCTTAACCCCCCACACTGAGAATATCTTCATGTATCACTGGAGATCAGTGGATTGGGGTTAGAGCCCTGGGCTTGGACACCAAATCTATTCTCTTGTCTGAGTGACCCTGGGCATTGTATTAGTTTGTTCCCATGCTGCTGATAAAGGCATAACTGAAGACTATAAAGGAAAGGGCTTTCATTGACTCACAGTTGACATGGCTGAGGAGGCCACACAATCATAGCAGAAGGCAACGAGGCATAAGTCACATCTTACATGGCAACAGGCAGGAGGGTGTGTACAGGAGAATTCCCCTTTATAAAACCGTCAGATCTTATGAGACATATTCACTATCACAAGAACAGCATGGGAAAGACCCCCCATCCCCCATGATCCAGTCACCTCCCACCGAGTCCCTCCCACAACACATGAGAATTATGAGAGCTACAATTCGAGATGAGATTTGGGTAGGGACACAGCCAAACCATGTCAAGCATATTATACAACCTTACATAAGTCCCCCAAATTAAGGTTTTTTTGTAAGAAATGGAGATAAAGCTAACCTTACCCAGAAGCCAGCTTCTAGTGCTGTATTAAGGTGGGAACTATTTCTTACCCAAGTCAAAACCATCCTCTCCATCTGTCAACTCACAAACCAGCGGTTCCCCCAGCTCTATGTAATATGCCCACATGGGTGTAGACAGGTAGAAAGCAGCTCTTTAGGAGGCAGTTGCTCTCTCTCTCTCTGGAACTCAAAATCAAAACACAGGTGGCATTGAGGAGCTGCAGGCCCTCTTTCCTGGCCTCTTGTGCAAACATCGGGCTCGTCATTTTGGGGGAGTTGTTGATCTCTGAGTGAAGCAGGAGAATCCCCTGACCAAGGGCAGCTGCGCAGGACACAGGCCAAGCATTCAGGCCCTGGATCCCCTGCTACTTCCTGAGGGTTTGAGGGACTGATCACTCCTCAACTTCACATTGCTTTGCAACAGGCATAGCAGAGAGCAGGAAAGCCAGAATCTGATGAGCGGCCTGACCAGGCCTCAGTCTGACCCGGCATTTTTCAAGATTCCCTCGTCCATAAAAGGAGCCCTGGAGTACATGACCCAGAGAGAATCTTGCCACCCATATTGGCCCAGGGGTCGCTAAGTTACTAGTGACTAACACAGGTCCCTCCATCGCTGTTCCTTTGTCCCTCCCTCTGCTCCCCTCTCTCTCCATGGCCGTCATCCTGCGGGATGGTGGGACAACTCTAGTATGCGCCAAACTCTACCTGCAATCCGAGGAATGACCAGCCGTATCTTCTGCCATGACCTTAGTTAGCGTCTGAGGGCAGGCGACAGAGAAACAGACACTAGGCAAGAAGGCCTTATTATCTCTGCCCTAGAATACTTGTAACTGGGGAAAAGAGAAAGAAAAATCAAACCTGCTCAATGTCATCTGAGATTTTAAAAGTAGAGTCCACATGCTTCGGGTCTATACTGCCTTGTGTATGCAGGCGTCACCCTTTTGAATCCATGTGGGAAAAAAGTATGTACATGTTTGTGTGTGTACAGGATAAAAGCACAAATAGTGAGAAACAAATTTAAGAGCGTAGTACTTGTGTACAAAACACAGATACCTGCTTTTACCAGATTAACAGGTTATTAATACTTTTAGGTGAAACAGGTACTTAAATAAAAACAACAAATTGAATCCTTAAAGGTCCAAAACTGAAAAATATAAAAGAAATTGAAATGCAGTCCCTGCCCCCCAGAAACATAGCATTCACTTATAGGAAGAAAGTGAACACAACACTGCCCTTCTGTGGTCTGTTGGATTATAAGATGGATGGATGGATGGACGGATGGACGGATGGACGGATGGACGGACGGACGGAGGGATGGACAGATAGATAGATATAGGATTATACTTATAATTTTGTGACCTAATGTGTACTTTTTCAAAGTTACATCTTAAGTGCTTAAACATTGTTACAAAGTCTTTTTAATACTTGTTTTATTGGGGAGGAAAGAGTTGTGTCTATTGGACCCTGGCTGTGTGTTGAGTATTTTGTGTATTTTGTCATATAATTCACCCAGCCACCACACCACAAGGTATTGTGTCCCTCGCAGAATGAAGAGCAGATAGATCCATAGTTCAAGGCGCTGGCTGGAAGCAGATCTCTCAAGCCAGCTTCCTTTTTCCAATCAGAGGTCCTCTCCTTCATACTGGGACATGGGTTTATTATCAGTCACAAAGCCCTTCCCATGCCATTTGGTAATTAGATTACGTTCAATTGTCTGTTCTCCTGAGTAACTTTTGCAAACCTGAGAAGATGGAGAGTGCTGCAATGAAAGAGGCTAGGATTATAAATCGTTCTACTATAAGGACACATGCACACAAATGTCCATTGCAGCACTGTTTACAATAGCAAAGACTTGGAACCAACCCAAATGCCCGTCAATGATAGACTGGACAGGGAAAATGTGGCACATATACAGCATGGAATACTATGCAGCCATAAAAAAACAATGAGTTCGTGTCCTTTGTAGGGACATGGATGAACCTGGAAACCATCATTCTCAGCAAACTGACACAAGAACAGAAAATCAAACACCGCATTTTCTCACTCACAGGCGGGTGTTGAACAATGAGAACACATGGACACAGGGAGGGGAGCATCACACACTGGGGTCAGTGGGGGGGAACTAGGGGAGGGACAGCAGGGGGTGGGGAGTTGGGGAGAGATAGCATGGGGAGAAATGCCAGATATAGGTGAAGGGGAGGAAGGCAGCAAATCACACTGCCATGTGTGTACCTGTGCAACAATCTTGCATGTTCTTCACATGTACCCCAAAACCTAAAATGCAATTAAAAAAGAGGCTGGTTCACGTCGGTGAGTGCAGGTGCCTGCTGACCCCACCAGTGTGTTGAGCAGGGAGCAGGAGTCTTTAGGGCGACTCTGAGGGCGGAGTCTAGGAGTCCATCAACACAGCAGTAGCTCAAGCCACACCCCCACCTGTGACGACTGCTGGACTGCTGGGTGTGAAACCCCAGGTGACCCAGCCCGCGTCCCCACCTGGCTGTCTTTCAGGGGAGACAGCACAGCTGTCAACGGGTCTTTGGACTCAATTATTAGCAAGATTTTAATATCTCCTCTTTTCCATTGTAATTTAAGCAGGTAGATGCTTTTAAATTGCCATCTGTGTAGTGAAATCCATACTAAGAAAATGTGGGTCTACTTTAATTAGCCATGCTCTGGCTGATGGATTTCAGAATGCCATCGCCCAAATTGGCAGGAAATTCAGACACTTAGATGCATGTACTGGTGGATCCTATGTGGTTTCGTGTCTTCGTGTGATCCAGATAATTACAGATGCATGTGCACACATATGTATTTATGTAATTTTTGCTTTTCTTATCCAGTATGCCTGCTTCTTTCTCCCTCTTGATTCTAAATATTATTTTTATCTTTTATTGTCTTCATAGTTCTTCTTTCACATGCTTCCCCATTTCCCACAGAAGGTACCTCATGCACCAGCAGCCACAGAGTGCTGTGATAGAGAAAGGTGCTGGATGCCTGTTTATTTCTGCAGAATCCTGGACCTCTGAGGAATTGTCTGGCTCAGGAGCATTTAGAAAAGCAGACAGTTCCATGGCATCTGTGAGAACTCTCGAGCTAGGGTGCCATGTGCTTCCTCATCCTAATTCCAAAGGGCTTTGCTTTGGGGGCTTAATAGGCAGGAGGAGGAATTTCTGTGCTCAGCTACACCCACTTTCTGACCTCTCTATCTCCTTGCTCTGCATTCTGGTGTCTGAGTGCCCCTCTCACCTGGCATATCACATGTCTGTGCATTTGTTTGCCTTTGCTGCCTGGGTGTCTAAGCTCCAGAAAGCAGCGGCTTTGTGTGATTTCATCACAACTTTGTCCCCTGCACCCAAACAGTGGGCACGGACAAAGTTCCCAGCAACTAATTGCTGAGTGAATCCTTGCAAGGCCTTAGCTGACCGAGATGAACGTGAATCTTCCTTCCTAAGTTGACATTTTATTAAAGGAAACAGTTGATGGTGCACGGACTTTTCAGTTCCAGCGCCTCCCTCATGAACTTTCTGTGAAGCTTTGCTTTGTTCTGCTGCACGGTGGCTGCAGCAAACCTCCTGACTTGGGGGTCCTACCATAGGCGTGGAGGGACCCATGCTGGACTCTCACTTTGTATGGGTTACGCAACATCTGCAAAAGAGACAGAGGGAGCCGCTTCACAGGATCGCTGAAGGAAGTGAACACGTGAAATACAGGGCAAACCTGCCTGGGCCCGGGACGGAGCGGACAGCCCACGTGCCGGCGGGAAGTTGCTCCCGCCCGCCGCTCCCGCCCGCGTGCCGACGGGAAGTTCCTCCCGCCCGCCGCTCCCGCCCGCGTGCCGACGGGAAGTTCCTCCCGCCCGCCGCTCCCGCCCGCGTGCCGACGGGAAGTTCCTCCCGCCCGCCGCTCCCGCCCGCGTGCCGACGGGAAGTTGCTCCCGCCCGCCGCTCCCGCCCGCGTGCCGACGGGAAGTTGCTCCCGCCCGCCGCTCCCGCCCGCGTGCCGACGGGAAGTTCCTCCCGCCCGCCGCTCCCGCCCGCGTGCCGACGGGAAGTTCCTCCCGCCCGCCGCTCCCGCCCGCGTGCCGACGGGAAGTTCCTCCCGCCCGCCGCTCCCGCCCGCGTGCCGACGGGAAGTTGCTCCCGCCCGCCGCTCCCACTGCCTCACAGCCTTCTCCCTCCACCCGTGCTTCCCCGTGCGGTTTTTCCTTTCTCTAAAACGACTGCAACGCCAGAGCCGCTGCGAGTCTCCTGAGTTTGCAGAGAACTTTGTAATTCGTATAATGCTTTGCACGTTTGCCACTTAATCAGGTACCCTTGATGTGCACTTTGCCTGAAGGCCCAGAGGGGGCCCTTAAAGGATCTTGTCTCACAGGCAGAGGTGCAGGTGTGGAGGAGAGGCGGCTTTGCCGTGGCCCCGCTGCGGGAGGAGCTGCCTGGCCTCCCGTAGCCATGGATTCCTTATCTTTAGAGCACGGTGGCAACAGCCATGCGAGAACGTGGCCTTCCTGTGAGGACCAGGTGTGGTCAGGACCCCACAGGTAAGCATCCCGCCTGCTGCACCTGCACACTTTCTCCTTTCCGTCTTCATCATGGAGCCCGAGTTAAGTCCCCAGAAACAGACTCTTCGGAGGCTGCGTGCGTGAAGGCCCCGCCCTTGCACTCACTCTCTTCAGTATCGCCGTGCTCCTGAGGCCACGCATCCCTTTGTAAAACCCGCATGCTTGAGTTTATGATCCATCCCACACCAGGACACCTGGCGCTATGGATACACGTGCCAGCCCAGCTCGATAACTTTCATCTTCAATTAGGGCCAACAAGATCACCCTAAAACACAATTTTGATTTGAAGGCTATGCCACTGCAAGAAATCCAACCACCCTTTGTAGGCAGGAAGAGAAAAAAAAGTCCAAGTATCTTAATTCAGCATTCGAAAGCCTTGTGTCTTGACTCACCAAGGCCTGTCTTTCTGGCACATTCTCTAGCTTCTGCTTTTCATGGGACTGATGCCACCCCTCTTAAGGGGAGCACCAGTGAACCTTCTTCCCCGGAAGCCTGCCTGCTGCACCTCAGCTCCTGGGCTCTAGTCCCTGTGCTCGCCCCAGCGTTGGCTCTCACTGCCCACCTTGCTGACCATTCTTGGCCTAAATACATCTTATCTGCATTCATTTATTCGCTTCTGTGAGCTCTGGGCTAAGCACTTAGATTATGAATCAGAATCAGGCAGGGTGCCCATCCGGGATGCCCAGACACAGATGCTGGAGTGCCTGAGAAGCTGCCAGCCAACAGACGCCTGCACTCCTGCTGCAGAGGAAAGCGGGTAAACACCTCCTCACCTTGCATCCAGACACAACCTTCTACCCACTCCTTTGACTCTGGGTCTGCTGCCGATGAGCTCCGCCCCACATGCGTTCCCTCCCAGGGTGACCAGCCTTCCTGGGGCCATCAGCAGTGAAGGGCGGATTATCACGTTTGCAGGAGCACAGGGCTGCTGTGAGCGTTAATTAAGTCACCATTTGGAAGGAACTGGGAGACTGCCCACAAAAGGCAGCTCACAAGGACAAGGGCTGGTTATTAAGGTATTAAATCCCCACTTTGCCACTAGACAGAGAACTCTCTGACTGCTTAGGAAAGAAAAAAAGGATTCCTGCATGTTCCACCCTGGGAAAAAAAAAATGAAATCATAATGAGATGCCCTGTACTTACTCTCAAAGGTTTATTTCATTTAAAAGGTGCAAGGAGGCTATCTCGTCTTCAGCTGGTTCTTCCTTGGCAGTTAGTTGTTATTTTCTAGACAAACTGAGTGCATAGGAAAAGGCATGGACATCCAAATTTCTGATCACAGGAATGGAGTTCCAGCAAGATCCAGTACTGTGATGGATGGAGCACATACTTCTTACCCACGCCTTCAAAGGTTTATGTGGGAAGGACTCCACCTGCGACCTTAAACCAAACCGCCGGGAGGCGGGCTCAGGCCTCCACGCAGCTGCATGTGAATGCCACTGCAGAACCCACAGGGGTGCTCTGTGTTGGCAGAATTCAGTCACCCTTTTCGGAGCCCCCTGGGCCAGCAGGGCTCTGGCCTCTCTGGTGAGAATTGCCCCGCATTTCTGAGTGCTTCAGCCCAGCGAGGAGTTGGTGGCAGCCTGCCTCCAGTGCGCCCCCAACCTGCAGAGCAGCGCGGGATCTGAAGCCAGGCTGGCTCCCCAGGCACTCCCTGATCGGCACCGAGGTGAAGCCAGAAGCGGAATTCTGGGTGTGGCAGCATGCTTCCAAGCCCCTGTGCCCTCGTGGTGGCCACACGCCTCCGGTTCCAGGCCCCGCTGGGCCACACGAGCAGTGAGTTTGGGCTTCACATTCCGGGTTCTGAGCCTCAGGAGAGGCTGTGCAGAGACAGAGCGCAGTGGCTGAGTAAGCAGGTGTCAAGGCCCCACAGACGCAGGTGCTGGCGGTGAGGATCTTGGCCTGTAGCTGGAGGGCACAAAGGAGGTTCCCATGCATCATTTGAGGGAAGCCTGGCACCTAAGTCCAGGGAGGAGGTGACTCTGGGCCTGCAGGAAGCGGAGGCAGGAGTGGGTCGCTCAAGAGGCTTCCGTTGCTTCGTGTTTCCCGCGTGTTCCTTTAGATGTCACGCAAATATGTCAACAACTTTGAGATATAATTCACATGCCATAAAATCCACCCATTGGAAGTGTACAGTTCAGTGGGTTCTAGTATTACATCTTCTCCCATGTCTGTGGGATACATTCCAAGACCCCCAGTGGGCGCCTGAAACCATGGATGGTACCAAAACTCCATAGACTGTTTCTTCACACACACACACATTTGCGGTGAAGTTTAATTTACAGCTCTGGCCCAGGAAGAGGTTAACGGTAATAACTAATGACCTCTGTGCTCATGCACCTGGGACCATCCTCAAAGGCAGTGAGGTCCCCTGTGTAGAACCCTGTGGTACCACAGTGGTGGCTCTCATGATGAGATGGCTTCCAAGTGACTGACGGCGAGTAGGGTGTGCAGTGTGGAGGGACCCACTGGACAAAGGGATGATTCACATCCCAGCCAGATGGAGCCCGATGGCAGGAGATTTCATCATGAGCATACAATGGAAAATTCATGGTGGTTTATTTCTGTAATTTTCCTTTGAAGATTTTGGGACCATGGTTGACCTTGGGTATCTGAAACCGTGAAAAGGAAAACCACAAATAAGTGGGGCCTACCATACTCACAGATATGTACAAGTGTCACCAGTTACTTTTAGAATATTTTCATCACCTCAGAAAGAAAGCCCATCACCTCGTATCTCCAGGCGCCTAAGTTCCCCACCTCTGGCCCTGAGCGCCCACGAGTCTACCTTCTGCCTCTGCCGTTTTCTCCATTCTGCTCATTTTATATCAATGGAGTCGTTAGACGTGGCCTTTTGAGACTGATTTCTCTCACTTAGCATGTGTTAAACATTCATTTATGCTGTAGCATCTATCAGTGCTTCGTAACTTTTTATGGCAGACATATATTTCATTATGTATAAATTCATATATATCCCACATTAGTGAATTTTGTTGCATACAGAAGCCCCACTCCGTTTATCTATCCATCAGTGGGCGGAAATTTAAGGAGATTACATGTTGGCTGTCACAAAGCTACGGAGAACATATACAGTCTGTGTGTGAATGTGTGAACGTATTCTCATTTCTTCTCTAGGAGTGGAATTTCTGGGTCATGTAGTGACTGCACGCTGTGAGTTGGTTCAGGAGACGCCCCACTGTTTTCTGAAGTGGCTGCACACTGACATTCTCACCAGCAGCGTGCGCGTGCTCCCGTCTCCCTGTGTCCTCACCAGCATTCATGAGCATCTGACTCTGCTTCTGGCCATCCCATGGGCATGGCGTGGGCTCACTGTAGTTTTGGTGTATACATCTCTGGTGGCTAATGATATCGATTATCTTTTTGTGTGCTTAGGGTTTTTTTGAATATTTTCTTTGGAGAACTATCTGTTCAGATCCTTTGCCACTTTTTAATGGGATTGTCATTCTATTATTGATTTATAATGATTATTTATATATTCTGGATAGAAATCTCTTTTCAGTATATGATTTTTAAGTATCTTCTCCCCTTCTGTAGATTTTTTTTCACTTTTGTGATGGCATACTTGCAACAAAATAGTCTGTTTTTTAAAATTTTGATAGCATTCAATTTATCTACTTTTTTATTGCTCATACTTTTGTTGTCATATTTAAGAATATGTTGCCAAATCTGAGGGTTCTATAGTTTTAGTTCCTTTTTTTTTTTTGAGATGGAGTCTTGCTCTGTCGCCCAGGCTGGAGTGCCGTGGCACAGTCTGGCTCACTGCAACCTCTGCCTCCCGGGTTCAAGCGATTCTCTGCCTCAGCCTCCCTAGTAGTTGGGATTACAGGCATACACCACCATATCCAGCTAGTTTTTTGTATTTTTAGTAGAGACAGGTTTTCACCATGTTAGCCAGGCTGGTCTCCAACACCTGACCTCAGGTGATCCACCTACCTCAGCCTCCCAAAATGCTGGGATTACAGGCATGAGCCACCGCACCCAGCCTAGTTTTAGTTCTTATATGGATCCAAGTTTGGGTCTTAGATCCATTTTTTATTTTTGTATACAGTGTGAGACAGGGGTCCAAATTCCTGTTTGCATGGGGATATTAGGTGGTTAAAAAGATGATTCCCTCCCCTTTGACTAGCCTGGCACTCCTGTGAAGAGTCTGTTGACAGTAGATGCATGAGTTACTTCTGGATGTGGATTCTCTTATGACCTGCATATCTGTCCATATGTAGCACCACTCTATCTTGATTGCTGTTGCTTTGCAATGAGTTTTGAAGTCGGGAAGTGTTTTCCCTCCTACTTTTTCTGTATGATGTTAGCTGTGGGTGTGGCTTCTGAATCTTAAAGTTCACAAAGCCATTGCACAGAAGATCGTAGATTTAATCCTTGGTCTTTTAATGATAGAACATTCTTAGATGGGTGCCGGATCCATCATTGGGTAGGTGCAGCCATGAGGAGTGTATCCAGAAGAAACCAAGACTTGACCTGGTGTAATGAGTCTGTGGGTATGATGGACAGACAGCAGCAGAGTGGCACCTCCAGTGTGCCTTTCTCCTTAGCACACGGCTGTCACCGGCAGCAGGACCCGTCTACACCGAGACATCACCTAACTCCTTCCATCACACAGTTTATTCATTGCCAGGCAGAACTTAACAACATAGTCAGCCTCTGGACTTGCAGCTTAAAACGTCTAGATCTAGGGGGAAATCATTTGGCTTCCCATTCTTCCAAATGTTCTCCCTCTAGTCCAGAATGGTCATGTAGGGACCTGTTGTTCCTTAATCCCTGCTGCCTGTACTTCTCTCCTTCCTCACTCCTTACACAGAAAAGCCACTAAGCAGCAGGAGAAATAGGAGAACCCACTCTCAAGTCCTGCCAGATGGGCACTGCCTTGGCGTGCTCTCCATTTTACCCCATAGATGCCCAAACTGTAAAGGCAGAGCTTTTGCACAGCTTGAGAATAATCTTTAAAATGCAGTGGAAGGCTGGTTTCAGCTATGCAAATCAATCAATGTGATGCATCACATTAACAGAATGAAAGATGTAAAAACCCATGATCATCTCAACTGATACAGAAAAAAGCTTTTCACGAAGTTCTGCACCCTTTATGATTAAAAAAAAAAAAAAAAAAAAACTCTTTAACAGTTTAGGTATAGAAGAAAAGTTCCTCAACATTATGAAAGCTATTATGTAAAACCTGCAGCTAACATAATTAACAGGGAGCAACTGAAACTTTCCCACTAAAATCCAGTAGAAAGCAGGGATACCCTCTCTCACCACTTCTATTCAATGTTGGATTAGAAGTAGTAACAAGAGCAGTCAGACAAGAAATAAAATAAAAGGGATCCATTTCAGAAGGAAGAAGTAATATTTCTCTATTTGCAGATAACATGATCCTATATGTAGAAAACCGCAGATTGCACACAAAAATACTGTTAGAAATAATGAATGAATTCAATAAAGTTGCAGAATATAATATCAGCATAGAAAAAATCAGTAGCTTTCATATAGACAAATAATAACCTAGCTGGAAAATAATGAAACAATCCCATTTATGATAGCATCAAAAAATAAGATATTTTGAAATAAATTTAACAAAGGAAGTAAAAGATTTGTACACTGAAAACTATAAAACATTAATGAAAGAAATGGAAAAAGGCACAAATAAATGAAAAGATATTTCATGTTCATTAGGAAGAATTCATATTGTTAAAGTGTCCATACTATCCAAAGTAATATACAGATTTAACACAATCCCTATTAAAATCTTCAATAGCAATTTTCACAGAAATTGGGAAAATATCCTAGAATTTTTGTAGAACCACAAAAAACTCCAAGAAGCCAGAAAAAAAAAAAAAAAAAAAAAAGGACACTGAGAAGGAAAAGCAAAGTTAGAGGCATCACACTTCTTGATTTAAAATTATATTACAAAGCTATAGATATTAAAGCAGTATAATACTAGCATAAAAACAGAACCATAGACCCATGGAACAGAACAAAGAGCCCCAAAATAAATCTAAACACGTATGCTTAACTAATTTTTGACAAGGTCACCAAGAGGACAGAATAGGGAAAAGACAGTCCCTTCAATAAACAGTGCTAAGAAAACAGAATTTTCACCTGAAAAATAACAAAACTGGGTTCTTAAGTCTTAAAAAAAAAAAAAAAAAAAAAAAAAAAAAAAAAAAAAAAAAAAAAAAAAAAAAAAAAAAAAAAAAAAAAAAAAAAAAAAAAAAAAAAAAAAAAAAAAAAAAAAAAAAAAAAAAAAAAAAAAAAAAAAAAAAAAAAAAAAAAAAAAAAAAAAAAAAAAAAAAAAAAAAAA
>PVKP010017598.1:0-29289 GCA_004027715.1 Plecturocebus donacophilus | reverse complement strand
ACCTGAAACCATAAAACTCCTAGAAGAAAATGTTGGGAAAAATCTCCTTGACATTGGCCACAACAATACCTTTTTAGATGTTATCTAAAAGCTTAAACAATAAAACAAAAATAAATAAATGAGACTACACAAAACTAAAAAGCTTCCGCACAGCTGAAGAAACAATATCAAAATGAAACGGTAACCTGGGACTGGAAAAAAAAAGTTTGCAAATCACATCTGCTATGGGGTTAATATCCAAAATATATAAATAACTCTTACTAACCAACAGCAAAAATAAGGCAAATAATCCTGCAAATGAGCAAAGATCCTAAGCAGACATTTTTCAAAACAATAAATAAAAATGTCCATCAGGCAAATGAGAAGGTGTTCAACATCACTCCTCAAACGGGAAATGCAAAATAAAGCCATCATGTACCCTCCTGGCCTGTTTTCCCTGCCCACTGCACAAATGAAGACCAGGGCATTGCAGTAAAACAAGTGTTTGATTAACACGAGGCTGGCCATGCCCTCGGCAGATGGAGTTATTACTCAGATCGATCTCGGCGAAGGCTTGTAGGTTAAGGGATTTCAGGGACAGTTTGAGGAAAGGGTGGGGCGCCTGGCAGCGGCTGCTTGCTGCTGAGTGACTGGGATGCAACCCCAGGATGTGGGAAAGGTCCCCTGTGCACTGAGCGATTTCTGAGTGGGGCCACAGGAGCAATGGAGCCATCTATGGGTGAGTCCAGGTGGAGCCATGGGCGTCGAGCATGCAAAAACCTGAAAAGATGCCTCCCAAGGCCAAGCTTAGATTCTGCAGCAGTGATGCTCCCTGCAGGGCTCCGGAATAATGGCTGGTAATCCTGCATGTCTCCACCTTAGCAGAATTCAGGCTCCTCTCCTCCCCCTCACCGGTGGTCTCTCATTAGCTTTACGAAGGCAGTTGGGTTTGGGGGAAGGCGTATTAATTATCATTTAAACTATCAAGGAAATGTCTCCCAAAGCTAGCTTGGCAGCTTGAGGCTAAAGGCAAAATGGCATTGGCTGGATCAGATCTCCCACTGCCAGAATTTTCTCACTGTTACCGTTTTTCAAAGGCAGTTTCATCATAAGTTACCACCTCACACCTGGAAGGACAGCTGTGTGAAAGGAAAATAACAACTTGGGACCCCAATTCCCTCTGCCAAAAGAAAAAAAATTAAGCTGAAAGCTGAGCCATGCAAGAAGTTGCCTTTCCTTTTGTTCCAAAGCAGATAGCTACAGATGAAAGGTTAAATATCTCCACAGGTAGTAACTCTTCATTCACCTTATTTTATGTGAAGTGCCAATTTTCCCTGTTAAATATTGAAGCTCTCAAATTTATCTTTCGAGAAAGGCACAGACTGTTTCTGCAATTCTGTTTTTTTCTCTCTCCTTCACCTTGGTAAAATAACCTCCTAAATTCATTGAGATCCATCTCAGATACTTTTTGGTTTACAACCATTTTCCAAAAATCAAGAGATAACAAGGGGTGATGAGGGCGTGGGCAAAAGGGAAGCCTTGCGTGCTGCTGAGGGGAATGTGGATAGGTACCGCCGTTATGAAAAACAGTGCAAAGGCTCCTAAAAACATTAACAGTAGAACTAGCTTGTGACCGAGCAATCCTCTCGAGCAGATAGTCAGAGGGGACAAAATCGATGCCTCGGAAAGATGCCTGCACTCTCATGTTCATAGCAGCATGATTCACAATAGCCAAGATACAGAACCAACTCATGGACAAATGGATGGAGAAAATGTGGGGTGTTTATATACATATATCTCCAATGGAATATTATTCAGCCTTAAGAAGAATGCAATCCTGCTATTCGCCGCAATATAGATATACCCAAAAAATATTATGCTAAGTAATATAAGTCAGATGCAGAAAGAAAAATATTGTATTATCTCACTTATATATGGAACTTTTTTTTTTCTAACGAGCTCAGACTGGGCGCCATGGCTCACACCTGTAATCCCAGCACTTTGGGAGGCCAAAGGGGGAAGGTCATTTGAGCTCAGGAGTTGGAGGCCAGCCTGGCCAACATGGTGAAAACCCATCTCTACTAAAAATACAAAAATTAGCAGGGCATGGTGGTGTTCATTTGTAGTCTTAGCTACTCTGGAGGCTGAGGTGGGAGGATCACTTTAGCCTAGGAGGCGGAGGTTGCAGTGAGCTGAGATCACGCCATGGCACTCCAGCCTGGGGGACGGAATGAGACCCTGTCTCAGAAAAATAAAATAAAAGCTCAAATCCACATAGATGAGAGTGAAACAGTGGTTATGGGTGGGGGGATGGGGAGATACAAGTGGCAGATATGTGGACTGATCAAGTCTAGAGATCTAACGCCCAATATGAAAACTAAATTAATAAAATTATGCTGTTAGAGACTTTGCTAAGTAAGTAGATGTTAGCTGCTCTTGCTGCAGAAAAGTAACTGAGATGATAAGTTAATTTGTTTCACTGTAGTAACCATTTTACGATGTATGTATATCCCATATCAGCATATTATAAACATCAAACATACATGATAAACTATTTCTTTAAGGCAATGGAGAAATGAGACCAGTAAGCTGACTGTTCGGGTTCCCCATAATAATGTGCTTTGTGTCTGAAGGAAGAAGGGTGGAAGAGAAAGAAGGCACGCACGAAAGGCATCAATCAGTGTTCAGCTTCGGATAGAAAAGGAAGGGTGAGGTGCTGAGGAAGAGGAGTGGGGGTCCCCGAAGTGGCCAGGCCTGGGGGCTGAGAGCAGGTGCTGCTCTCAGAGGCTGAGGGTAGACTGAGTCAGGGAAAACGGGGTCCACACAGGGAGCTGCGCAGACATGGAGGAGGCTCGGCAGCACTGAACACCCATGGGCACCATGCCAGGGTGCTGGCTTACCTTGAAGGTGATGGGTGGCACTGAAGACTCGGCCGCAGGAAGGTGACATCTCACAGAGACGCAGAGAAGGGGCAAGAGGGGCTGAGGCCCCCACCCTGGGAGAGAAGCCCTGTGGCTGCCCGAGGAGGAACAGCAGGCCCGCAGTCCACGGTGCACCAGTGGCCATCAGGAGGGAGAGAAGAGCTCCACTGACAGGCACTCAGAGGCCAAGAGGAGCTACCCGGAGGCTGTGGCCATGGGCCGGGGTGACAAGGGACAGACCTGGGCTGGGTCCGGGGTGGTTACTATTCATTGTCACAGGGAGCATGGAAGAGAGGGCTGAGGGGTGTTTAATAAGTGACCCCCCCGACCTGCTAACTTTTTCAGTCATCTAGCTGAAGCGCCACATGGGAAAGCCCAAACGGCCTTTGTCAGGAAGCATGAGGCTGCGTTGAGAGACACACGTCGGAAGCACAGACGGCCCTTGCAGAGCAGGCCATGGCAATGAAGCCAGCCTGGCTGGGAAATGGGGTGGGGACTCAAGAAGGACAGGTGCATACGTTGGAGCGGTTGTAAGCGTACCCTGCGGCTGACGTGGAGGCGTAGATTGGTTCTCAGTAATTCCCAAGGTGCGGGCATCCTCACACCACCATAAAGACACACCAAAGACTAGGTAATTAATAAAGGAAACAGGTTTGATCAAGTCACACTTCAACCTAGCTGGAGAGGCCTCAGGAAACTTACAATCGTGGCAGAAGGTAAAGAGGAAACAGGGCACCTTCCTCACCAGGCGGCGGGAGGGAGATGCCAGCAGGGAAGTGCCAGGCATGTCAAACATCTGCTCTCCTGAGACTCACTCACTGTCATGAGAACAGCACGGGGAAACCACCCCCGGGATCCAGGCACCTCCACCTGGTCCCGCCCTGGACACGTGGGGTCTACGAGGATCATAGTTCAGCGTGAGATTTGGGTGAGGACACGGCCAAACCATGTCACAAGGCTAAAGTATCCTGTTGAATATTTACCCTGGAAAACATTGGCCCTACCCTATGAGTAGGAAGAAATGATTACACTCCTGCAGTTAGTATTCTATAAGGCTTGGTCCACTGAATTATAATGAATCATAATGCTCGGTCCACTGAAGACTGAGGGTCTTCGGATGTCACTTCATACATTCCATCCTCATTGTCCCTTAGACAGCCCCGGCACAACAGTGGCCCGACACCTACCAGTGGCATCCAATGACAGACCAACTGAAGCATGAAGCACGGAAAGCAGTTTTGAAATTTAATTCTATACAAAACTGAGAGCTACGGAACTGTCCTTTACAACTGGTATCAGATAATGTTTTCAGTATCTTATTACCTTAGTGCTGACCATGTATTGCGCTGGAAGAGGTCAAGGCAGGCCACCGTTCCAGCAGCAGCAGAGAGCCAACCGGGCGAACACACACCAAGCCTCCTGACTCCGGGACCACAGAGAAAATCCACCCCACTGGCTTACACCCGGGTTTCTCCAGCTGTGACCACGGTTCACCTGTAAGTTGTGGTCTCAGTCTGAGGAGGTGGTACTAGCACCAACAAAAAGAAGTCAAATGGAAAGTATTTGAGGATGTCATACACAGCAAGAATGTGTCGTGAAATGTTTTATTTTATCATGGTTTCAGATCTCTCTATAATATACGTAGATGTACACACGGGATCAAGATGTAAAACTATTTCTCACCATGGAGCAGGGTCAAAACCTGACAGCCACGATCCCATTTCCATGTGGAAAGAAGGTGACCCCACCTCTAAGCAAGAGGAACTGGAGGTAACAGGACCCACTCAAGGAAAGAAAATGTAAACCAAGCCTCCCTGGGGCACCAGGTTGGACCCAGGCCTTTCCTCCTGCGGAACTATGACGTGCTAAGAGGTCATGCCCCACAAAGGGAACCCAGGAGGACCCGACATTCTTCCCTATTTTACTTTTGCCTGAATTACTTCAGGACACCCTGTGCTTCCTTTCCCGACTTACTCATAACCCGTGCGAGAATGGCCAACTTATATACCCTTTCCTGCGTCTGTCGAGCATCTGCACGATGGGGCTGGAAACACCCACCTCCTGCAGCTGTGAGGAACTGGGCGATGGCAGCAGCCGCCCTGGGCAGAGACGCCCCCGCTCGCTCCTTCCTTCCTCCACCGCCTCACCCCACTACTGATAAAATACTCACGTGTGCCGTACCTTGCGTGAGATATTAATCACACATGTCTCTATTCTCTTGTAAAGACCAAAATTCACCAAAATAAATGCAAACGTGTGACTGTGACAAAAGCTACTTTTGAAAATTAAAATTGGAGTCTCAAAAATTAAAGTGCCATCGAGGAATTCAAGGGCAAATTTTAGAAAACCTTCCACAACATAGAGAAGAAAGACGGAGAGATAAAACAGCAAGAAAGGGGAAAAAAAGGCTAAAACCAATGGAAGATGAACTTAGGTAATCCAAATTCATTGAATAGAAATTCAAAAACCTAACAATAATAAAGGAAATAAAGGGGAAAATTAGTAAAGAAAGAAGAAAGTTCTGGGAGATGAGTGGTTTTCAGGTTGCATGGGGCACTGATGTCAGGCGGTAGGAGGGAGACCCATGCTCCTGAGCTTCTGAGCTCCCCAGGGAACCCGGATCAGACTGCAGACTGGCCTGGCCATGGAGGGAGCGTTCGTCAGCCTGAACACTGTCCATGCATGGCACAGAATGAAATCACCTCAGGGCCTTTGCAGGCTTGGGTGAGATGATTTTCCCCTCGGTGAAATAGACATTTCTCACCTGAAAGGCCTCAGAATCATTATTTGGAGGTCCCCATTCTGAAAAAACTGCCTGGGGCTCTGTGTCCACAAACTGGAGAAGAAATCCAAGGAAGAGAATGGTTGGTGTGGACAGTCAAACCACGGGGTTCATAGGGAGCACGAGCTGAGCAACCCCGGCCCTCGGGTCACTTGGAGCCCGCTGTGGTGGCAGGGCAGGGCGGAGGAGGGGAGCAGGCACAGCCCCACGCACCACGCCTGCGGTCCCACTGAGTCAGGAGCTGCCCAGCCCGGGGGGTCGCCTGTCGTTCAGGCCGGCTCTTGGTGTGTGTGTGTGTGTCCTTAGCACAGTACACATACATGTATACATATAACTGCACTTTAGGTTCTGGGGTGCGCGTGAAGAACATGCAGGATGGTTGCACAGGTACACACATGGCACTGTGGTTTGCTGCCTCCGTCCCCGTCACCCATACCTGGCATTTCTCCCCATGTCATCCTTCCCCACCCACACTGTCCCGCCTCTATCCCCCACAGCAGACCTCAGTGTGGGCACTCCCGGCTCTCCTTGTCCCGTCAGGCTCCGGAGATGGCCGCTTGTGAATGCTTGGTTTTCAAAAACAAATAAACAGAAACAAATTAGATCTGAGACCTTGCTTGCCTAAAGCAGATTTCCTAGAGGAAACTTCTGCGTCTGACTTTAAATATTTAAACGGGGGATTTTGGTAGGTTCTTGGCCCCCCTGCCCTGGGACAGGACTCTGAGCACTGGGTTGTGGCCGCATGGGCTGGGGGATGGACCCCTGCCCTGCTCCCGCCCAGCCAGGGAGGGGAGCTTTGGGCTTCACGAAATACTTTGTTCTGGAGTCATGCACAGTCACCTTCTGATTAGAAAATGTGGACGGATTTCAGGCAAAGAACTTCCTCCATCTCATCATTATTCCTTGTTCTGTTTGCTCCTTAGGGAGCATTGTCTAGCATAAGGTTATCATTCATAAAATCCCACAAACAAGCGTGCTTTGTAGGACAACTTTAATAGGAACCTCACACCCATTTTAATTTATACTACGAATATGAATTGTAGCATAGTTTGCTTCTCATTCATTAATAACTAATTGTTTAATTTTTAGATATTATGAGCTGTTCCTATGTATGTTTCTTGGTATTACACTAATATTCCATTGACATTCGCTGATTGCAAAATGCTTTTTAAAATAACTGTAGCTTTATAAAATAATCTACTAAAAAAAACCCAGGTCACAGCATAAAAACTGAACATGTTGCCAATGTATTGACTCGTTTTGATTTTTTTATTTTAATAAAATATGTTGAGTTTTTCTCATTGATGGATCTTTGGGGTGGCAAATTTAAAGATGGCCATGGAATTCCTTTTTTACCCAAAAGTACTTTTTTATATTTTTTAATTTTCTGATCTTTCATACTTTCTATTTGTCTTTACACCCAAAATAAATTATTTTTCTACATATTTAAGATTGCAGCTGTGTCCATTCCATCCTTCCTCCCTCCCTTGCCTTGAGTTTATGTAGCGATATCTTACCCATATGCTTTATACCACCTTGCCCATGTGTCGCAGAGTGCCGGAGTCTCAGCCCCCGGTCAGGGGTGGGCAGATTAACTGGTCACATTCACATGTGGGGAGCCAGAGTTTTCTGTATGTACCTTTTGCTGCTTGTCTATATCATCACATTTAGAAATTAGAAGCTGAAAATGTCTATTAATAAATTGGTATCTAGCAATAATAATATCACTGCCTACATCATTTATTGAGCAGTTAATGATAAGCCGGACATTTTGACATATTATTTAATTCAGATATTGAAAAGTCTAGGAAATGAATGCTCATAAAGCAACATGCTCAAATCACGAAGGAGAACATGGTGCTGCTGTTATAACCCCATTCTGTCTAACTGCAAATTGTTTAACCATTAACAATTTCGCTTCTTGGTTGAGTCACATGTATAGCATCGTCTGATCAGTTAGAATCTCTCTTTACAGGGAAATGCAAACATTTTCTTTTTCTGACTTCCTCCTCCTCCTCTTCCTCTTCTTGTTTCTTCTTTCTTTTCTTCTTCTTCTTTTCTCCTTCTCCTTCTTCTTCCTCCCAGTGAATCCATATTAACCACCAGGAGCAGGGATGTAAGATCCAAAGGTGGGTAGAATAGTGTAGGCTCTGGGGTCTCACACGATACAGGGGTTTATGTAAGACAGTTCAGAGTTCATGGTCATGTTTAGAGGAGTTATATCCAAAGGAGGGTCAGAGGAGTTCTTTTATTTTAAGCTCAAAGTAGGGTAAAGAAAAATGATCAAACTGGTCTAATTTTTTTCTCTTTCGAGGGACTAAACATGACTTTTAACCTTCTGTGGTTCCCATCCACCATTATATCTCCTATTATATCCACCGTTACGTTCTTGACAAGGTATACACATTCCATCCTTTGTTAACTGTGTGTGGATGAAATTGTTCTTTGGGGAAAATTAAGTACACAAGGGAAGGGTTTAGGGCGCGGCCCTGACGGTCGCAGAGGTGAACAACGTGGGCTGGCTTCCAGCTGGAAGGATAAGACCTGTGAGTTCCGGGGAATATGGCCCCATCAGGACTCCCTGTGCTCCTGATTTAACTCTGCTATCTGGTCTCTCATCGCTCACGTGAGGAGCTGCATAGGCACTGTGATGGCACTTCCATGACGGTCGTCTGCATCAAGCCACGTCGTCGCAGGGGCTCCAGGCTCTGTGCTCACTTGACCTGTTGAGGTTCAAAACACCAGAGAGTTTTACTCCTGTTAACCCTGGAGAGCAAGAAGCACAGAATCCTTTGGAATGGAAATCCTAGGGGACCAGTTATTGAGTGCCACCACCCACGGCTCCCCAAGGACCTCATGGCGAGACTCAAATTCCCTGACCTGTGTCTCAGTGTTGTGGTCCTTCCTGACCATGTGTAGGATCAGGCCTTGTTCCATGGTGGGAAGAACTGTACTGGATGTCAACCCAGAGAATTCAGTTTCAGTTATTATCTCCTTCTGACTAACTGGGGAGTTCTGAGCGCATATTTCAGCCTCTCTGAGTATCGGTGTCTTTATTCATAAAATCCACATAAAGTTTGCTTGATGGCCAAAGGACATAGTGAGTAAGAAAATGTTTTGTAAAGTCTTTTAGTTGTACAGATTTTAAGGAGACTAGGCTGGTCCTCTCACCCCAGAATTCCCTGGAGATACCACAGAATCAATAAGGGTGACAGTGTGAACCCTGGCGTGGCGTTCCCGCATGACACTGCCGCACAGGCTGCGCCGACCCCGCGTCTGGGAAGGAGGGAGGATAAGGCTGTGCGCAGGAACCTGCTCCACAGGAACCGACTCGGGCAGAGCAGAGTGTCTCGCAGCCCACGGAGCTGACGCAGCTGTCAGAGAACAAGCCTTCCCGGCCCGGGCCTGCTCCCAACAGGACTGCCCGGCAAGGCTCAGAATCTGAACAGCAGGCGTCACGTCTAAGAGAACAAACGAAGGGGAATGCGCTGCCTGTGGATGTGAAAGAGAACCTCTGGTGCCTGGAGGAAGCTGATGTGCGGCGCAGTAACTGTTGCAAAGAGGACGCTCTGTGTGTGTCTCTTCCTAGCACGGTGATAAACTGATGAGGTGCTGCATATTGCTTTTATATTTTGCAGATGGAGAAATCAAGGCACAGAGAGATTAAGTGACTTTGCCACAGTCACAAACTGGGGAGGACCAGAAGTGGAACCGAGAGCGACCCCAGACTCTGGGCCTGCGTCCTGCCCAGGAGTCACGCTGCCTCCGTTCCTGGGAGAGAAGACTGCCTGCAAGGTAAAGGCGGTGTCTCTACTCGGTCCGCGCCGTCCACACTGACGCGGGGCAGCCCTCACCAGGGGCTAGGCTGTGTGCTCTCTGCGTGTGTGCAAAGAACTCAGCACTCACATCTCCCAGCAAGGCTTCCTAGCCTGCTCCAGACCACACTGTCCACAAACCGCTTCCTCAGGCGGTCAAAAGCAACCCGCCGGCACCGCTTCCCCCACCTCCGCCTCTCCGGACCTTCCCTCTGCCACCTTCCATCCAGGCCCACTGTGCCTCGGTTTCCTCTTCTAAACCATTCCGGCAGGTTTCACCCTCTCCTCTCTTAAGTCCATCACTTCTTTCTTGCTGATGGCTGGATTGACCCCATCTTGGGATTCTGAGGAACAACGAGAGAGCAGCTCCCTTCCGCCCTCCTGTAGCTCTTCACTGGCCTCTGTCCCGTGGGGCGGTCCTGGCACCTGCCCACTGCAGCGGCTGTGAGAAGCCACCTCACGCTGGCCCCGTCTTGGGACTCCCTTGAGAAAGGAGCACTAAGCCCAGGCAGTGCTGGCTGGGACGGGGAGCGAGGTATGGGAGGACCTCGCTCACACCCAGCCAGTGGCCGGCAGTGGTCAGCGAGAGGCCACCCACTCGTTCCCTCGGTCCTCCCCTGCAGCGGCTGTGCTCACAACGTAGTGCTCCTTCCTCTTCTCTTCCGCACCTTCTAGAACTCTCTCCTCTCTTCCGAGCCAGGCAGCTTAAGGGTTTTCTCCTATTACTTAGAGTGCTCTCACTGCTGCATTATTTTTCCTATTCCTGCTCCTTGGAGGAAGGGCAGTGTGATATTAGCGGTGCATTGCTCTTGAGGAGAAGGGCGCTCCCAGGCAGAGAGCGCAGCGAGGGACAGTCCGGTGAACTCACAGCTGCTCCAGGGCGCATGCCAGCGTCCCCTTACGCGTGTGGAGCGCTGTGCCTTTACCGCTTCTCCCACGCGTGCTGTGAGTGTCCACATCACCCGAGCTTCACGGAAGCACACGGGAAAGACATTCCTGGGGCATGGCTTGTGCAGATGATAAAACTGAGGCCTGAAAGCTAAAGAGACACAGGAAGAAGAAAAACAAAAAACTATTCCAAGCCCATATCGTCTCCAGAATTCATGTTTCCCATTTAATAATGTTGGAAGCATTTCCATGTCCATTACTTTCCTGTGGAATAACGTATTTCCGCCCCAGTGAATGCCTAACGTACCTCACAGAGTCCACGTTCTGTCACTCGCAGACACAGGCTTCTCTAAGCTTTCTGTTCTTATCCTTTTAGTATTTTCCTCCCCCTAAAAAAATAAGTAAAATGATTTTAAAAAGGAAATGAGTTAAAAAATATGTAAACTAGAAGAATCATTAAGATAATTGCAAATACCTGTATAAATGGGCAGTTCTGCTAATATTTTTCTATGGCAAAACATTTGAATTTTTAATTTAAAATCTTTTACCACGTTGTTAAAATCTGAATTAAGGAGAAGTAAAGATAGAAAATGCTGAATATAAGCCAGATGTAGTCTCGGAAACAGCCTTACAGAGCAGCAATATGGAACACTGGCTATTACCTATTAAAAGCAGCTCTTTAGTCACATTTATGTTTTTTGTAGCTATCAAAAAGAGATGGCTTTCTTCACTTCCGCCATAGCCACAGGTCCGCCGGGACAGACATTCATTAGGGAGGGAGCTGACATCGTCTGAACATCACCAGGAGGGAGCTTGGCCCCAGGATGAAGCCAGATGCCCCAGGAGGACTCGCGGGGGGCGGGGGGGGGGCAACAAGCAGGGCATGAGACCAGGACTAAGCCTGGTGAGGGCTCAGGAAGGAACAGGCTCCGTGGGGGCTCAGCCACTCACCCCGAAATGCAAGGCTCAGTGAGAAAGTCACAGCCACAGCATGGAGACAGGAATTCTTTCCAAATTACTAGATTACCAAAAACGTTTATGTATACGTGAGAAAAAATACCATCATCGAAATCGAAAAATGACAAAACAATGACAACAATAAGCTGGAAGAAGATACTGGCGACAGATAAGGTGGACAGAGGGGTCAGCACAGCAATATACAGAGGGCTCTTACGAATCAATGTGAAAAATGTGAAAGAAAGAAGAAAAACAGGCCAAGGATATGAATAGCATTTCACAGAAGAGATGTGGATGGCAAAGGTGTGAGAGAATGCTTACCCCGCTGGGAACTCAGGAAATGATGGACGCGTGGCTTTACTCAACCAGAGCCAAGGGCGGAAAAGCATTCAAGGTGACCAGCGCTTCCAGAAACTGGAAGATCACCTTACAAAAAAGTGCGTGGAATGTGTTTTTTTAAAAATGGCAAAGTGACAAGATCTTTTTAGAAAACTCCCTTCTAGAAATATGTACTAAATGCATGTAATCATTCTTATAATTTTTTTTATTTTTTATAATTTTGTCTTTTATTTATTTTTCTTGAGACAGAGTTTTGCTGTGTCGCCCAGGCTGGAGTGCAATGGCATGATCTCGGCTCACCACAACCTCCGCCTCCCGGGCTCAAGCAATTCTGCAGCCTCAGCCCCCTAAGTAGCTGGGATTACAGGCACGTGCCACCACACCTGGCTAATTTTGTATTTTTAATAGAAACGGGGTCTCTCCATGTTGATCAGGCCGGTCTCCAACTCCCAACCTCAGGTGAGCCACCCGCCTCACTCTCCCAAAGTGCTGGGATTACAGGCGTGAGCCAGCATGCCCAACCTATAAATTATTTTTGTAGTGAAATAAAACTACATAAGCCTCGTTAGTAAGAAAATTGGGGGGCCTGGCTGAATAAATTATAGTAGGTATGTTCTGAGGAATACTATGTAGCCATTCAAAAAGATGAGTTCAATGGGTACACATGAGCCTGGAGAGACGGCTGATTTTTCTATAAGTGAAAAATAGCAAGTTGCAAAACAGTTTTGTAAATAGAGCCTGCTTTGGTAAATAGTAACAAAGAACCTGCTCTGTGTATTCACTCGATTGTGGAGTGGAGTGAAGGTTGATTTTCTCCAGTGAGGAAATTGGCTGCAGGAAGAGAGGCAGCAGCGTGCCCAGTCCCCGACCTGGCAGACCCCTGAGTGTCTGTTTGCACTTCAGCCTGATAGTGTAACCACCCAAGGGGTCCACCTTGCCCACTGCCTAGACAGAGCTGATTCACCAAGACAGGGGAATTGCACTAGAGAAAGCGCCATTCAGGCAGGGTGGCTGTGCAGGAGACCGGAGTTTAACTTTTACTCCAATCAGTCTCCCCCAGCATTCAGGGATCAGAGTTGTTTGGTTTTGTTTTTTCTTTTGAGACGGAGTCTTACTCTGTCGCCCAGGCTGGAGTGCAGGGGTGCAAACTCGGCTCACTGCAACCTCTGCTTCCTGGGTTCAGGTGATTCTCCTGCCTCAGCCTCCTGAGTAGCTGGGACTACAGGCGCCTGCCACCACGCCCGGCTCATTTTTGTATTTTTAGTAGAGACGGGGTTTCACTATCTTGTCCAGGCTGGTTTGGAACTCCTGACCTTGTGATCCACCTGCCTCAGCCTGCCGAAGTGCTGGGATTACAGGTGTGAGCCACCGTGCCCGGCCCCGGGGATCAGAGTTTTTAAGGACAATTTGGTGGGTTGAGGGTCCGGGGAAGCCAGTGAGCCGGGGTGCTGATTGGTCAGGGATGAAGTCAGAGGGAGTTGGAGCCCTCTTCTCGTGCTCAGTCTGTGCCTGGGTGGGGGCCACAAGATCAGAGGAGCCAGTTTATCCGTCTGGGTGGGGCCAGCTGGTCCTCAAGTGTAGGGCCTGCAAACTGTCTCAAGCTCGGATCTTAGGAGCAGTTTAGGGAGGGTCAGGATCTTGTAGCCTCCTGCTGCATGACTCCCAAGCCATCATTTCTAATCCGGTGGCTGATGTGAGTCCTACAAGGGCAAGAAGGAGGTCTGCTTGGGGAAAGGGCTGTTACCATCTTTGTTTAAACTATAAACTATGAACTAAGTTTCTCCCCAAGTGAGTTCAGCCTACTCCCAGAAATGAGCAAGGACAGCTTGGAGGTTAGAAGCAAGGTGGAGTCTGCCAAGTGAGACTCTTTCACTGTCATGCTTTTGCAAAGACGGGTAAGGAAAAGCAGGCATTACTGCTGCACTCGAGGTCATCAGCAGAGACGGTCTGGGTTCTTAAGCCTGAGAATTCCCGGGCAGACCGATGGATGGCTTCATGGTGAAGGCGTGAGGGATGGACAGGAAGACGGGGGAGGGGAGCCCCTGGGGGCTCCAGCAATGCTCCATCATGGTAGGATCAGGCCTGGATGGGAGTGGCACCCAGGAAGATGCGAGGAAATGGGAAAAAAAGACAACAGCCCAAACCAGAATGTGATAGATCATTTGACAGAAGAAAGGGGGGAAACTAGCCAAGTATCATTTTAAAGCTTCAGAAGGGAAAGACAATCACTCATCCATTCCAGACCTAGCTCTGGAGAATGCAGACCCATGCTGGGTGCCGTGAGGCCCTCTCACGAGCTCCTACAGCCAGAGGAGAATCTCCTTATCGCTGTGCAGAGAGCCCGACGTCTAACAAACAAATTTGTAACATGCGGAGGAAGGAGACAGGAGAGGGCAGTGCCCAACGGGGCGACGGGAGGAAGGAGTGGCCGCGGGAGAGCCCTAAAATGAGCTGGGTGTCACAGAGGCAGCAGGAGTGTTGGCCAGAGAGGTGAGGGTTGAAAACGCCAGTTCGAATCCTCTGTGGAGCGGGAGCGGCAGCTGTATCCTCTGAGAGGTGAAGGTGCCAGGATAGGGCTCTGAGAGCCAGTGCAGGGAACCGGAGAGATGGAAATTCAGGGGAAGGTGATCCAGAGAGTCCTAGGCTTCACTGAGGGAGGGGGACTGACAAGGCTGGGGATTTGGGGGATGGGTCACTGGTGTTCTTTGAAAGAAGGATGTTAGGAGTGACAGCCAACAGGTCCCCGCTGCGCGAGAGAGGGTAGGCTGGCGGCTGGAGGGTGGAGGGGACTGAGCTGAAGGAAAGCAGGAGGGGGATCGGGGAGAGGGAAGGGCGGACACACCGGAGATAAGGACGGGAGACAGCATGTCCTCGGAGGCCAGCTTTAAGGAAAGGATCTAGGCCGAGTGCAGTGGCTCATGCCTGTGATCCCAGAACTTTGGGAGGCTGAGGCGGGAGGATCACTTAAGGCCAGGGGTTTGAGACCAGCCTGGACAGCATGGAGAAACCCCATCTCTACAAAAAATACAAACATTAGTCAGATATGGTGTGCACCTGGAATACCAGATGCTCAGGGCCGGAGGTGGAGAGGTCACTTGAGTCCAGGAGGTCTGAGGCTGCCGTGAGCCATGATCGTGTCGCTGCATTCCAGCCAGGGTAGCAGAACAGGACCCTGTCTCCAAAAAGAAAAAGGAAAGACACAGCAAGAGCCTCCCAAGGGGGCCAGTGTCAGGGGCTGATGTGGAACCGTGGGTGGGTCCCACAGGAACCCCGAATCCACCAAGTGGTTTGGGGCCACAATTCGTGGCAGCAAGCAGAGATCCGAATGGAAACTGCTGACTGGGAGGCCGGCTGGAAGGGGATACTGAGTTAGAGACGGAGATCAGGCCAGCAGAGGGGCTGGCTTCAATGGCTCCTCTGCTCTTCCTCATGAAGAGATTAGCAAGGTTGCGGCATGACAGGGGACAAGAAGGAGAATGCAGGCTGCAAGGGAGAGCAGCCCCTATCAGCCCAGGAGGAACTCAGCCCGCAGAGGAAGCTGGCAGAGCAGGAGGACCCAGATGGCCACCCTGAGGCTGCTCGGCGGAGCCCTGGGCTGCTCTGACGCCGTCCGGAGCAGTGTGCACCAGGCATGCCCCAGCCTTGCCTCTTCTCATGGTGTTGTCATGGCTGAGATGTGGCAATGGATGCCGAGGCCTCTGGACGGCCAGGCCTGTTCCGAAGCCCCTGAGAAGGCAGAGCAGGGCCTGGCAGTCCATGGCACACCCTCATCCACGCGGAACTGCTGTTCTTTTCCCCGAACCCTCTCCAAGCCACTCCCTTCTTCGGTTTCTCAGCACCCCTTGGTATATATGGGTGCTGTTGCCCCATATGTGGAATCAGGACGTCCCAGGCCTGGGGCTAAGACAGTGGCCGGAACTCGTACAGCTAAGCGGAGGCGAGGGCAGGGCGTGGCCCCGGCGGTTGAACCCTCGCCCCACAGCTGCCCACTGCTCTCCGTGGCACCCGTGCTGGGTTTTCTGTTCGGCACTGAGTTCACTCTGTCTTGTGTTACAACTTGCTGCTTGAGTGTCTGTCTTCCTTGTGATTTCCTGAGGGTCTCTTATTTACCAAAAACCATGCAAAAATTGAGAAACCACAGAATTCAGCGTGAATGTAAAAAGCCCTCACCCTCAGGAGGTGTGCACAGGTGTACAGCTGTTTCTGAGTTTGTAAATAGGTGAAGACTCCTAGAAAAGCATTCTCATCTAGAAGAGAAAGTTGTGTTCCCACCACACACACACACACACACACACACACACACACACACACACACACACACACACACACACTTTAGGTCTTCTAAATGTAACTAAACATTTGCTTCTTATCCCTTTGGGAAAACTTACAACACCCAGACATGGAAATGAGAAGAAAGCACCAGACGTCTCCTCAGCATCTGCTGTGTACCCAGCCAGGACGGTGGCTCATACCTGTAATCACAGCACTCCGGCAGGCTGAGGTGGGTGGATCACTTGAGCTCAGGAGTTCAAGAGCATCTTCTATGTACCAAGCTCTGTACGAGGTTCTTACCTAAGAGTCTTTTATTCAGTCCTCTCCACCACCCGACGAGGTAAGCAGGGCTTTTACGCGTGCAAATACTCAGATTCACAGAGGCGACTGTGTCCAGCATGAGAAGGGAGCGCGTGTGGAGCCAGCACTGGCGCTGCAGGCCGTCCCCTGTAATGCGCACCTGTACTGCTGCGGCCACAGGCCACAGGCCACAGGGTCCTGCGAAGCGATCAGGAGAAGGGGCTGCCACAGGTGAGGAGGAGTTTGGGAATATGAAGATGCTGAAATCTGGAGAGCCAGCAGAGTAGACGGAGAATGCTGCCCGCCACAGGGCCCTGGACGGCACATGCAGAGACGCTCAGAGCCACACAACCTCGCGAGCCCACTGTCCACCCACCCACCGTGGTCAGGCAGCCCTGCCGTGTGCCTGGCGCTCCGCAGGAACGGGAGGTGCAACTGGCCTGGCAGGGGGTGGGTGCCTCACAGGCACATTAAGAGAAGACCAGAGTTATTTTAGAGGCATGTAGAAAGTTTATGGAAACTTGTTTGGAGCAACTTTCCGGGAAATTAAAGAACAAATTACTCAAGAGCAGAGATGAAGAGCAAATAAATTATTAAACATTGAGCAAAAGCTCATGGGCTAGAGGACCGCTTCACAGGGAGCTGGTACATTCTGAACCTTTGCCACGGGCAGTTCCAGTATCTACCCAGAACCCACAAACGTCCTGATGGGCCCTATTCTGGGTCTTGTGGCCCAGCATGGGAATCTCATTCCTGTAACAATTGCATAATCCGAAAGCATCAGCTGAGGTCTGGCTTCTCCAGGATGCTCCAGAGGCCCTGGACTTCAACGTCTGCTCTTTCCCTCAGGCTCAGTCATCCTCCTGGTGGACAGCAGGAGACCCAGGGCGCACCTGCACCTCCAGGCAGCCTGAGCTCACTGTTGCTGGGTCCAGCTTCAGAACCAGCTTGGAACAGCAGAGCAGCAGAGGTGAATCCCTGAAGCAGTGGGGGCGGGAGGCATAAGCCCAGGACGGAAAGGCCGTGAGGGCCCCAGGCTCAAAACCTTTGCTGTGGGGTAGCACGTGTCCCTCCCACGGGAACACCGCCCCTCCCACGGGAACACTGTCTGCCTCTCCCCTCCGGCTACCTGAGGCCAAGAGAAATTTAAAGCAGTGCTTCCACGTCATCACATTTTTCCAGAAAAAAAAAAAAAATCCAGATTTTGATATAAAGCCTGGAAATGTTCAGATGTGGGTACAATTTGTTCAGCACCGAGAACCCAGTGGAACAGTTCTGTGGCTGGGCCGTGAGACTGTTCAGGTGCCTCCAGCCCCAAAATTCTGATTCTTTGAATTTTCTCCCAGAACTTGCTTGCAAGTTAAAGGAACAGAGAAGTTGTAAGAGACACATGCAAGTTTAGAAAATCAGATTTTAAAATGAAAATAAGGATTTATTTTCTTATTTTTATGATCAGGGAGAAAACAGCATCTATTTTACCAACAACAGCAAATATAGTAAAATGCTTGAAGGGCACCGAGTTGATGTTTCCTCTGAAGTTCTGGAATGGGTGCCTTCCTTCCCAGCCATTCCTTCATGTGAAAGCAGATGTCACGCTGTGATTGGAAATGCAGCCATTAAATCTGAAAGAGACTTCAGCTCATCAGATGTCAGCTCTCAGCGTGAACAACAAAGCTTCACGGGGTGACATGTTATCTGTGGTCACCGCTGCCTGCGCAGCAGCTGACAACTCCCTTGGCCTGAGATGACGGCTCCAAAGGGAAGTGAGGCCTCTCTCTTCCTGGCCCCTAGCACGTCCCCAAAAATTCTTCTCATGGGTGTTTGGGGCTTCTCGGCTGTTACCCTACATGACATAAACTGAGCAACCCGTTTTTCATGGATATAGAACTGCTAGACCATCTATTTTTGAATAAAATCAAATGTAAATTATTTTGTGAACGCATCACCACTGCCTTGATGACACTGTAGGCATCTTTGACGCCTTTGAGACTTGGTCCTGGTCTGCTTTAGTTTCCAATGTTCCATTAGGCTCCTGGCTCAGACGTGGATCTGAGGAAGCCATGCTTCTTAGGCCAGGGAATCCCAGGATTTTCCCAGAGCAAGTGCCCTGTGAAAGGCCCCTTGAAGGCCCCTTCAAAAAGGCCCCTTGCCGTGTTGAAGTTCCTGTTCTGACTTCTGACTTAACGTTGAATGACCCCGTGCAGGCTGACCAGCATTCCATGGACATGGCATCCCCATCCCACGCGTAGAAATAGAGGCACAGGTGTCTTCTGGCTGCATGTGGAGTGGCTTTTTCCTTGAAACTTTGTATCTGTGTTGTGAGAATTTTTTAAAACTGTAATGAAATTATTAACATTGTATCTGACCAAGAGATGCATTAGTACATTGTAATTATTTTATTCATTCAGTCATTTAACTGAAATTTACGGGTGCCTACCATAGGCCAGGAACTTTTCTATCACAGGGTCCACCGGATTGAAAGGTGGGATCCTTCTGTATTTTGACAACCTGCTTTTCCAATACTGTATTTTGCTTTCCCTGTATTGTATTTTGACAGCTTACTTTTCCTATGTTCAAAAGACTAGTGGCTGAGTGCACCTCACGATGGCTTCCCTCCCGCCTCTGATGGGTCCAGCTCCCAGCTCTGTGCCCCCGAAACACACACGGGTTTGTGGGGAGGGGCTGGGGGCACCACTGAGGCACAGTTTGGCATGATGTCCTGAGTGCCATTGCTCTAGTTAGTGCCACCCTGGGTGGCTGCACTCTCCCAAGCTGCCTGTGTCAAGATGACGGAGCTCCTGTCTGGGGTACCTATCACAGGACATCTTTATTGTAACTGTCATCATTTTGATTGCTATTTTCTTAGGATTTGTAGCATGATTTCTAAAGTGTCTGTCTCAAACTAGGCATAGAAGTCTATTAAGCATTCAAACTATGCCATTTAGAAGGATTTATTTTTAGGGTTCATGATAATATTTGTGCTGCTGTATCGCTTTAGTTTTACAGTCTCAAGACATTAGAGAAAGCGTGTATCCCACATTTCCCAAGACTGTGTTGATTTCAACCATTCTACGTATGCCAGGAAATTTCCCAGATGTCCTAGAAGCCCCAGTAATTGGCCTTAAAGCTGTATCTCACAGACATCTTCTTGCCGTGGGAAACGGCCTCAACATTACTTGGCAGGCTACGTATCTGTAACCATCCTTTTGAAAGCATGACCACCAGGCTCAGGCCCTCTCTGTCAGTGGGGAGGCATGCCCAGAGCCTCCCCAGGGTGGGAAGGCGTCTTCCCGAGGTTCCTCCAGACCAAAGCAAGAGCACAGCAATGCACAGATACCTGCCACTTGCTGGATGTTTTCCTCACTTGTAGCTGAATGTCAGTCCCCATCTGTGCCCTCCGGAACGTCCACCTGAGAAGTGATAGCAGAAGCCGCTCATTAGGGACTCGAATCAGGAGAAAGACTAAGACATGTTAGCGTCCAAACTTAGTTTGATTTTACACACATTTTTTTTTTAAAGAAAGAGAAAAGGATAAAGAAAGAGCAAAAGAAAGAAAAAAGAATGAAAGAGAAAGAAAGAGGAAGAGAAAGAGGGAGAGAGAATGGGATTCTTGTTTTATTGCCTAGGCTAGAATGCAGTCTAAAAATGGGTATTAAAAACCTCTTTTATGCCAATAATTGTGCTTAACAGTGGAGACAGGAAGGAATAGGGGATGAAAATAACAAATAAGCAGTCAACCAATGTTTTATTTAAACCTGTGAAATGCTATGCAATTGCTGAGGAGTGATTTACTTCCAATTATGTGGTCACTTTTAAAATAGGTATAATGTGATACTGAGAAAAATGTATGTTTTGTGAACTTGGAGAGGAAAGTTCTGTAAATATTTGTTAAGTTTACTTTTCCAGGTCTGAGTTCAAGTCCTGGATATCCTTGTTAATTTTCTATCTCATTGATCTGTCTAATATTGACAGTGTAATGTTAAAGTCTCCCACTATTACACACATTTTTAAACCTCTTTAGTACTATACTATAAGGAAATTCATAACCAAAGAAGGCTGGAGGGATGCTTTTTCTGTTTCAGTGTAGGTCAAGGTCATGTTTTATAATATCTTCCTGAGCATTCCTATATGCCACCGATCTGAAGCTTACTAAACACTTGTTGACTAGTTCATAAAACAATTAACTTCCAAATCTCATTCCAACAAACTTCAAATATGCTATTTCCCATATTGCCTTTCATTTTCTAAAATGTGCGACCTACCAAATCATCTTTACACCTGAGTACAGATGGGTAATTTTACCTTGTTTCACCCTAAAGATTGTCAAGATCAGTGTACAGAGTGGCCGAGAGCATGTAGGCATTAGCTGTGTCTTCACCGTTTTTGCCAAGATCATTTTTATTTTCTCATTTTAATTTCTCTTGACTTTGTTGGCAACAACCTTGCCTGACCAAACAGGCACAGCTGTACACAGTGACGGGGAGAAAGGGACAGATCCAGAGATGGGGCTCTCTTTCCTCGAGAAGATGGCTTCGTGAATTGCCATCCACATTAATTTTAAAAACATGAAAAGGAAAAATTAGGAGCAGATAAGCCCAGCCTCTTTTTCCTGTTTATAATTTTAAAATTATAAACCATGATGCAATGAACTATAAACTCACTTATATCTTCTAACTCTTTTGTGACCTGATAAAATGCTATCCTTTTAAAATATGAATATCAGATATAAAGCCCAAATGTTAATGTATTTACACTACATTAATTTCACTAAAAAGCAGAAAATATTGTCATATTTTAGAAAACAATTTTTAATTATTGTAGTTCTCCGTTTAAACATTTTTCAAGGATGACTAGAAAATATAAGTTCTGATTCTTGGTAATCTTCATGGACATATTTTTAGGAGCCCAAACTTGCTGGAGTTGGAATTGAGACGTGGAGGTGTTTTCTGTGATGTAGGGTTGTAGAAGGCTGACCAGCTCGCAGCTACCTTGGAAGGAGTAATTCCTGGGAAGACGCTCTCTTGGGAAAACCCCTGAACGTGGTTAGACCTGAACACTCGCACTGCTTCTGCCAGGACTTCCAGTTTCTCTTAGCATGCCTTCCCCGAGCCTTCCCTACTGCTCATGGAGGCCGGGACTGACCTCTGGCTCCCATCCTCCCGCCCATCTCCTCCTCTTGGCGGTGCTGGCAAGCAGAGAACCAACCGAGCGAACTGAGCAGCAGGAGCTGAAAGGCAGGGTCCGGCTGGTTGGCAAGGTGGAATTGCTTCCTGGATGGTGGAGGAGTGACTGTGGCCGGGAGGGAGGCCTGGAGCTCAGGTTCTGGTGTCGAAGTGGGAGCTGTCTGTAACCAACCTGAGTCCAAGCCCCCGGCCCGGGTCCCGCAGAGGGACTCTGGCGGGGAGGGGAGAGCAGGTCCCTGCGGCTGGAGACTCAGATCAGGAGAGACCTGCTGGCCTCTGGGAGGCCTGGGACCCAAAGTGAGCTCCTCCTGGGTTCGCAGTTGTGGCCTAATGTGGTACTTGATATCAGAAAGCAGCCTCTGGGGACTCCAAAGGATTTTACTGGCTTTATGAAATTTTCACGCATTTACAATATCAGTTCTTGACCAGAAGTCGTGGCTCACACCAGGAATCCCAGAACTTTGGAAGGCCAAGGCAGTAGGATCACTTGAGTCCAGGAGTTCAAGACTAGCCTGGGAAACATAGCGAGACCCAGCTCTACAAAAAATTAAAAAGATCAGCCAGGTATGGTGGCACATGCCTGTAGTCCTAGCCACTCTGGAATTGAAGTTCAAGGCTGCAGCAAGCTATGATTGTGCCACTGTACTCCAGCCTGGGTGACGAAGTGATACACTGTCCCTAAATATATGCATCAAATAGAGATACATTATAATCTCTTCACTGAGGCACAACCTGAGGAAAGCATCCCTTTTATTGGAAGGAAAAGAGAAGGAAGATCATAGTAACAAAATAAATCCTGAGTCCAAATGTACAGTTTTCATATTAGAAACTAATTCACCTGCTCTCTCTTCATAAGTCACTCCTGACAGCTTTATTGGCTCCAGATAGATTCCTTAAATTCAAGACTTTACTTGTATAAAACAAATTTTAAATCTTCTTAGAAAACATCCTTATTTTAAAAATAAATATTAGACTTCCAAATAAAAGAATCAATGCGAAAGTGGAGATTTAAGGGCAATTTTCTAAATGTAAATTACTGGAAAGGTCACCAGAAACCCCAGCAATGATAACCGAGGTGAGCGTTCTCCAGTTCCAAGGAAGATCAGAAGTGATGTCTTGGAAAACACTGCTGAGTCCTTCGCAGGTTCACTAAGTGGAGTGTGCAGTCAGGCCCTGGGACCACCAGAAGAACCCATCCAGATGGACCCTTTGCTGAGGCTGTCAGTGACAGTCGCGGGAAGCGAGCAGGCCCTGGGTGGGAGCAAGCCCGGGCGTTGTTTCTGGAAGGGCAGGATGGAGGACCAGGGAGTCCTGAAGAGACAAAGTGCCAGAGCCCCGGTGAGAGCCAACAGCCTGGGCCACACGCCGTCAGGTGCACACGTTAGACAGTGAAAGCCTCCTGGCCCTTCAGACCAGACGCTTTCTGCTTTCTGCTTAATCTGAACCTTGCTGGCAGTTGGCACTCATTAAACAGCATGTAAATGTAAAATTTAAAGCCGTTTTGAAATCCTTTGGATCCAGGTTTCGTTGGCTGAAAGGGAAAGAATCGGGAACCCCATCTGTTTAGTGCTGTGCTCGGCCTCTTTTTTGAAGTACTCCGGTAATGCTCGTGGTGAAGGGCCGTTGTTCAGCAGAGAAAGCACACTGTAGAGCCACAGTCATCCAAACAGGACGGTGCTGGAAGAAGCCAGCGAGGAGGGAACGGGGCCCCACCATGGACTGAACTGTGGTAGGAAGCTCACGTTCAGCGAGAGGAGTATTTTAGTGTAGGGGGAGTACGATTTCTTTAATAAATGATCAATGGAAGAATTAGCTGACTGGGAAAAAATAAGCTTGCCCCTATAAGCATAAAAAATACTGAAAGGATGAAGAATTCAATTATAAGATTAAAACCATTCTTATCCAACCATAGAGCAGTTAGCGAATGAGGCCAATGTTTTCGATTTAATGCCCGTAAAGGAAAGCTAGCTCTGCTGCACTTTTGGACGCAGGTTCTCCCTAAACTGCAGCCGGGGGAGTCATAAAGGCTGGTGTCTTCAGGAGGTGCTGGATAAGGGCGAGCAAGCTGCGTGCTGGCTGAGTGTGGCTGCCCCTGTTCCACCAGGAGCTTTGAGAAGCTGTGCCCCACTGAAGGGGGCCCACAGCCAAGCCTGGACCCGGCGCTCCCACCCCAGCCCCAGCTCCAGCTCTCCGGACACACCAGTCTCTCCAGGCCTTTGGGTTTTTGCATGTCCTGTTCCCTCTGTGAGGAACACACCCTCACCACAGTTGTTGGTTTTTTAACCTGAAACATCCGATTAACCTTTAAAATTCAGCCCAAATTTCAGTTCCTCCAGGAATCTTCTCTTTCTCTTTCCTTAGGATGGGTTAGCTACACCGCATCCGAGCTCCATTACACTCCATGGCGAATGTTTCTCAACATATGGGCCCTCATTCGAGGTGTTAATTCAATTTGAATTCCTTAAAGAATACACTTTCAGCCCAGTATCTCTACATCCCCCATCCTGTGACATGGGCAGGGGACCCCGGGAAACTCTGTTTCTCGTGGATGTGAATGGCACTTTCGCCATCACTTCAGGCCTCTTGATTCTTAGCTGATCTCTGCCTCATGTCACTTCGGCCCTAGAGCCCTTGCTGGGATTTTGTGGTGTTTTGAAATGTTTCCATGTTGAATGGCAATTTCGGAGCATCGACGAGTTACCCAGGGTGCTATTTGTTTAAATGTCAGACCCACGTGATGTGGCTGCAGTCAGACTTTCATATCCTAGGCCTACCTTTAAACAACAGAAAACCCAAAAGCTGCCTGACACACCACTGCGTTCTGTGGGTTCTTCCATCGGAAAGTTTTTAAACCCTTTTCTTCCCTTCTTGGACAATTATCTTCTCGGACTGGCCAACAGTGGGACTAGGCCATAGATGAGGTGAGGCCACTGCCCAAGCCCTTTCTTCTTGGGCCGCTGCTGGCCCCCTCCCGGCTTGCTCTGGACTCCTCTGCCTGCCTCTCTGTGCCCTCTCAGGCTAGCGAACTTGTTTTTTTCTAAAACGTGCTTGCGACTGGTCCTCCCCACCCTCGAGAAAGGCTGGCAGCCGTCTCTCCGGCTGGACCAGCGGGGCCTCCCAGGACGGCCCTTCCAGCTCTGCGTGTGGCCCTGGCTCAGGCCGGCCACCTGCACGAGGTCGGACGTCGTCTTTCCAACGTCCGCCTCAGGCACCTCCTTGACCTGCAGCGTTCCCAGCAGCTGGACTCATTCATTCATTCACTCACTCACTCACTCACTCAGTCACTGCGTCTCAAGCCTCTAGGTAAGATGCAAGTCATAGAGACCGTCCCTTTTGCTTCCTTTCACACCTGAACAAACAGTCCTCATGGGTCCCAGCTTTCCCCAGCATCTGTCCTCGGCATCCGCTTCCCATTGGCTCCTGCTTTTCTGAAATTCTTGTTTTGATGTTAGATGTGGTACATCATTATGTCTGTACGTAGAGAAAGCCCATTAAGAGATTTTTAGCTCCTTAAATGAGCTTATGTTTTTATTACACGTATGCTTTTACCCCTGATATCATAATACTCAGTCACAGAGTTCATGAATAGCTGGTGGTTAGTGGTGTCAACATTAAATCAGGCTCTGTCCATGTGGATTTCTGTGCCTCTCGTGCGTAGTAGTCTGTTGAGTCGCACCTCCCTAGTTCTGTGGTCTTTTCCGAGTGTGCACGGAAGAGAGCCGCAGGCATCTGGGAAGTCTTCTTCACTCAGTTCTACGCTCTTCCTCTCAACTGTGGAGGAAGTGGCTTCGGTGTGCAGCGTCAGCCGGCGTAGGCCATCCAGTGGGGCTCTGGCCAGCTTCCTTCCACTGCCCATCTCTTCTCACTTCCTCTGTCTCCTCGGTAGAGCTGTCCTACTATGCAGCTTGCCATGTGCAAACTCTTCACATGCTGGGAATACGTGGTGAACAAATGCACTCATACATAGGCACCAGATGACATCCTGCTCCTGAGGCTTAAAGAGAACACGTATAGACATGTGGTTTTTGGTCCCTACTCCAAAACCTTCTACTCAAAGCATCTTGGGTAACTCACGTGGTTGAATTTTAGTTTTCTCCTGTATAAAATAGATATAATAAATATACTTTCCTTACAAAATTGTTGTGTAGGTCCCACAAAGTAATATATGAAAGCATTTGCAATGTCCCAAGTGTAAGATGTGTCCGTTCCTATGAGTAGAGGGCCTAGACACCTCAGAGGAGACCCAGCAAGTTAGATAAATGTGGAGGACAATTGCGTTCCACAAATCAAACAACATCAAGAGTGAGCCCCTGACAGCAAATGTCCTTCCACTATATCTATGCCTCTTGTCTTAACCACTTAATCACAGTAAACCTTTCAGTTACAGGAAGAATCTAAATATTATATATTTAGATATATACAATATGTGTGTATGTGTGTATATTATATCATATAATATATATAATATTTAGATTCTTCCTGTAACTGAAAGGCTTATATGTATAAAATATATGTGGTTTATACATATAAATATATACATAAAATATATAAATAAATATATATGTATATATTTTTACTTTCTTGGCTGTCATATTCTTGGTACAAAGTACAGCTCAGAAACACACAGAAATTTCATCAAATCCTTGAAAAGAGAGGAACTGGATAGCACTTCAAGATTCATCAAAATCTGCCCCATTGTAGAGGGCTGGGGCCTCCTGTGTAAATGTTCCCTACAAGATGAAGGTCTGTTTATAATTGTTTGAACAATACGTTTAGATTGCCTGACCCTCATCTCACCCGCCCTCTGCCCTTGGAGAGGGCTTCCCTTCACGGAGGGAAACAGGATTAAAACCCCATCAATGAAATGCCGGCCGGTGCAGGCAGGATAAGAACGCTGACGGCTGCTCGTCTATCCCCAGATGGAGATGGACACCGAGGAGAAGCGGCACCGCACGCGGTCCAAAGGGGTTCGAGGTACGTCTGTGCTTCTCCGCATCCTGAGGCCGGCTCAGGGTCACCTTCATCCTGTGGAACCCAGGCTCGATTCGCTTCACGCCACCCTTTCGGTAATTTTCTGTGCAAGAGGGGCGCTTGTGACCGATGGTAAATGTTTATCTATTTCCATCTCTCTGCAGTTCCCGTGGAACCAGCCATACAAGAGCTGTTCAGGTTAGTGCCATGCGGGTACAATGCCTCCCCATTAGCGGCTTGGAAAATTCACGCCTTCCAGCGGGCACACTGCACTTGCCAGCTCCTCAGGAGCTTGCTCACGCCCTGCTGCACGGATGAAATTAATTCCCCCGAGACGTGCTCGTGAAAAGCCTCCCCGAATCCCCCTGCTTTGGGGTGTGTGATGTCTCTCCTGCCATGGAAGCCTTGCGTCTCGCCCGCCTGCCCGCGGCACCGTCTAACCAGTTCTTTCCTGTTGCAGCTGTCCCACCCCTGGCTGTGACGGCAGCGGTCATGTCAGCGGCAAATACGCAAGACACAGAAGGTAAGGCCTGCATCTTCGTTTCCACACTGCTGTCTCAAGTGACCTATTTAGGGACCCAGTCTTAATGATGAAGTGTATGGGCAGGTGCGCTTGGAAAGCAATGCGCATTATTCTTTTTTTCTCCTCTCACTGGAAGTCGGCCTTGGCCTCTTGACAAGGTTCTCAAAACATAAGCCGTTCCATCTCGTGGGCAGAAGAGGTGATACTCCTAAGGGTGACACGCATGCAGGCCAGCCTTCACCTAATTTTCCCACCTGCACATATGGTGCTCAGCACACAGCCACCTCGGAGCCCCCCACTCCTTACCAAGGAGCCCCAGTTCTCCTTCCACACTTGCTCATTCTGGAAGCGCAGGATGGCGCACAGCGAATGGTCAACTAAAATGTGACTGCTGACCTGTCTGTGGACTCCACTTCCAGCATTTAACAGGGTTCCTCCTGAGAAACTAAGCGCATTCTTACATCTGGGTGGCTCCATCTAGAGGTGACGGTCAGGGCAGATCAAGCTGGCAAGACTGGGCCTCCAGAGATCACATCAATCTTGTAAATACTGGCATATCAGGCCTGTGAAAGGAACAGGTGTGGAAGACCTTTAGAAACGAAGGGGTAGGTGATGATTGCTCAAAACGTGTCATTGCAGAATTATATCTTATATGCCTATGGCTGACTGTCAGTTACACATCAGTCCTTCACTGTTTTTCTGGTAAGCATTTTTTCCCCACACTATTCATGAAGATGTGCTTTCAATGGAAAGGTTTCCATTATGATGAGGTAAAAGACTTTACAGGCTAGGATATGCTTTTAGCTTTACTTTTACAAGTTAGGTCGCAAAGACCAAGGTGACTCCAGTCTAGTAAACCCTCAGTGAGCAGACCCAGCTCCAAAACTGATTCTAAAGCAGGTGCCTCTCCTCCACGTCCGGGTGGCCTCTCCTCACGGCCTCGCATTGCTTTCCTTTTCAGTGAAACATTAACTCACGAGTGAAATCAACCAATTATTTTCGTTGTTCTTTAGTAAAATCAAAGGAAAAATTCCAAACTACTCCCAAATCCCCATGCTAGCATTTGTGCCGGCAGGGGATGTTTAATAGACGTCCCTCAGGAAACGATTGTCTGATTTCCTCTGTTACAGACCAAAGGACTGTGGGCTATTCTTCAGATAATTTCGCAATTTCAATTATTACATTTTGTCAATTATATTATGATTGTTATTGTATAAAATAGTAAATTATTGAATTATGTAGTTGAAATAAGTTGTTTACTTAAAATATTATTTTATGAAGAAATGCATATGTCAGCACTTAATCTAAAAGTCTAAAACACTTCATTGTTTATGTTTTCAAAAGAAGTTAGTCACCCACGAGAAAATCTCATTTTTCTCTAATCATCTCTTCATTAGTCGGACTTTATCACACTGTTATATAAAATTGAATTTGGCTAAAAAGTTTATTTTTTCTGATTTTCATGTATACATAGTAGTTGTATATACTTATGGGGTACATAAGATATTTTGATACAGGCATGCAATGTGAAATAATCACGTCATGAAAGATGGGGTCTTTGTTCCCTCAACATTTATCCTGCGTGTTACAAGCAATCCAAATATACCCTTTTACTTATTTTTAAATGTACAATTATAAAAAGTTTTAATTAGGTGTGAGCTAGATATAATATTATAGCCGTAGTTTTACAGGAAAAACCATGACGTTTCCAAATAATGTCAAGCATTCATATGTTTATCCAAGGTGTATTCTACTAATTCTGTAGGATTGTTGCATAGGTACATACATGGCAATGTGGTTTGCTCCCTCCATCCCCCGGTCACCTATATCTGGCATTTCTCGCCATGTTATCCCTCCCCAACCTCCCTACCACCCACTGTCCCTCCCATAGTCCGCCCCAACAGACCCCAGTGTGTGATGCTCCCCTCCCTGTGTCCATGTGTTCTCATTGTTCAACACCCACCTATGAGTGAGAACATGCGGTGTTTGATTTTCTGTTCTTGTGTCAGTTTGCTGAGAATGATGGTTTCCAGATCCATCCATGTCCCTACAAAGGACACGAACTCATTGCTTTTTATGGCTGCATAATATTCCATGGTGTATATGTGTCACATTTTCTCGTCCAGTCTATCATCAATGGGCATTTAGGTTGGTTCCACATCTTTGCTATTGTAAACTGTGCTGCAATGAACATTCGTGTGCATGTGTCCTTATAGTAGAATGATTTATAATCCTTTGGATATATACCCAGTAATGGGATTGCTGGGTCAAATGGAATTTCTATTTCTAGGTCCTTGAGGAATCACCACACTGTCTTCCACAATGGTTGAACTAGTTTACACTCCCACCAACAGTGTAA
>PVKP010017597.1:0-45788 GCA_004027715.1 Plecturocebus donacophilus | reverse complement strand
GTCATGGGGTGAGGGGTGCGTGATAGAGGGCCTTCGAGGGCTCTCAAGAGACAGAAGGTAGAGAATGTTGGGTTCCCTGGCAAGGTCATAGTCCTGGGGAGGGGAGGCTTTGGAGAATCAGAATGTGACCCCTGTGAAAAAGTGATAGGGCCACCACAGGCAGTTGCCCAGGTTGTGCACTGCACATTTCAGAGGGTGCTCTTGTTTTTCTGTGCAAATGGCGCCCTCTAGAGTTCCACTGTGCACAACCTATACAGCCATTGGTGGCAACCCTCATGGTGGAGCCCAGCTCACTCAGGCTCTTTCCTCCTGGGCCATCAGGTTTCCCTGCAGTATGAGAAAGATGGAAGCTTCTACCACACCTGTGGCGGCAGCCTCATCGACCCTGACTGGGTTATGACTGCGGGCCACTGCGTCTCGTGAGTTCTCTATCCTGTCCCTGCCTGACGCCTGCGCAGCAGTGGAGAGTGGGTGACTATAGGGAAGGAGGGAGGTGAGCCCGTTGGGCCCAGACTGACCTCACCTCCGCCTGCAGGAGCTCCCTGACCTACCAGGTGGTGCTGGGCGAGTACGACCGGGCTGAGAAGGAGGGCCCCGAGCAGGTGATCCCCATCAACTCTGGGGACCTCTTTGTGCATCCGCTCTGGAACCCCAAATGCGTGGCCTGTGGGTGAGTGAACGCTCCAGTCTGGAACCCAGAGGCTCCTCTAGGCTCCAACTCTGAGGAGGGATGTAGGGACGGGGGTGCTGAGTCCAGCAGCCTGTGGTCAGGTCACACACACTGAGGGTTGAAGCCAGCAGAGCCTTGAAGAGCCATCAACACCAAACCTGTCTCCCTACAGAGGAGTGGCAGAGCTCAGGGAGGGGCGGGAACTCCCCCAGGGCCACAAGGCTCCTCTGGCACCCTTCCCCCAAATCCAGGGCTTCTCCACCCAACAGATGGCTCACCCAGTGCATCCCGGGCTCCCAGCACTACGGGCAAAAGGAGGAGCACTGGGCTGAGAGTCAGGCTCTGACATTAATTCTCTGTATGGCCCAAGCAAGTCACTGGCCTTCTCTGCACCTCTGTTTTGCCATTTGTCAAAAGGTGACCATGAAATTGGGCTTCCTGGGTGGTTGTGAAGGCCAAGGAGACAATCTTATGCCCTTCAAGTGTATGAAAAATTCTTATGTCTGAGTGGCTTGGATTTTTCTGACAAGAGGGTCAAGGAAGGGTGCAGAGCCCCTGCAAATGCAGTAGAGAAGTGAGGCGCCATGTGATGGAAAGCCCAGCCCCTCTTCACAGGGCTTCTGGATGAGTAGAGAGAAAAGGGAGACCCAGACGAAAGGACTGGAGTGACACACAGGCAGGTGAAGACAGACGGCAGTGCCTCTCAAAGTGTGGTCCCTGGGCCGGCAGTATCAGCATCACCTGTGAACCTGTAGAAATATGAATTATTGGCCAGGCAGGGTAATCCCAGCACTTTGGGAGGCCGAGGCAGGTGGATCACCTGAGGCCAGGAGTTCTAGACCAGCCTGGCCAACATGGTGAAACCCTATCTCTACTAAAAATACAAAAATTAGCCGAGCGTGATGGTACACGCCTATAATCCTAGCTACTGGGGAGGCTGAGGCAGGAGAATCACTTGAACCCAGGAGGCGGAGGTTGCAGTGAGCTGAGATCGTGCCACTGCACTTCAGCCTAAGTGATAGAGCGAGACTCCGTCTCAACAAAAAACAAATTGTGAATTATTGGGCCTTAGCCAAGATCCATTGCATCAGAAACTGGGTGGGCTGCAGCAGTCTGTTTTAGAAGCCCTTCAGGTGATTCTCATACAGTTCAGCTGAACTGTGAGGGTCAAAGGAAAGGACAGTTCTGAAGGTGAAAGGTCAGAGTGAGCCAAGGGCTAGAAGGGCTTCTTAAAATTGCTCAGCCTTGGCCAGGCGCAGTGGCTCACACCTGTAATCCCAGAACTTTGGGAGGCCAAGGGGGCAGATCACCTGAGGCCAGGAGTTCTAGACCAGCCTGGCCAACATGGTGAAATCCATCTCTACTAAAAATAAAAAATAAAAAATAAATTAGCCAGGCATGGTGACATGCACCTGTAGTCCCAGCTACTCAGGAGGCTGAGGCAGGAGAATCACTTGAACCTGGGAGGCAGAGGTTGCAGTGAGCCGAGATCACACCATTGCACTCCAGCCTGGGCAACAGAGCGAAGACTCCATCTCAAAAAAAAAAAAAAAAATTGCTCAGCCTTAAAAATGGATTTGGGCCAGGTGCAGTGGCTCACGCCTATAATTCTAGCACCTCAGGAGGTAAAAGCAGGAGGATCCCTTGGGCCCAGGAGGCTGCAGTGAGCTATGATTGAGGCACTGCACTCCAGCCTGGGCAATAGAGTGAGACTCTGTCTCAATAATAATAATAATAGTAATAATTATGATGAAAGAGTGGACTTGGAGGGTAAAGGAGCCGGGGCATCTCAGAGGTGGAGCAGCCTGAAGCAACAGCTGGGACGTGGGACTTGGGCCGGCTGGAGGACCAGCCCCCGTGACTCTTCCCTCCTCCCCAGCAATGACATCGCCCTCATCAAGCTCTCACGCAGCGCCCAGCTGGGAGATGCCGTCCAGCTTGCCCTTCTCCCTCCTGCTGGTGACATCCTTCCCAACGAGACACCCTGCTACATCAGCGGCTGGGGCCGCCTCTATAGTACGTGCTGAATTCTCTATCTGGCCACAGGGACAGTGGCAGAAAGACAGGGCGTGGGGGCTGCAGGTTGAAGGTAACACCAGGACTGGTCCTTGTACTTTCCTCCCGTTTCTCTCCAGCCTTCCCCCACCAACCTCCAAAACACCAATGTGCTCAATTGCACATGTTTTGGTGCCTCCTGTGTGCCAGGTGCTGGGGATGTCATGGTGCACAAAGTATGCGGGACCATGTAGCAGGTGGGAGGAGAGTCCTCATCAGGGCAGAAGAGCTATGCGCCTTGAAGGCCACTTTCCTCCAGGGCTCCTGGCCCTGTGCCCCCAGACCCCTGACTCAGTGCTTTCTATCCTTGCAGCCAATGGGCCACTCCCGGACAAGCTGCAGCAGGCCCTGCTGCCCGTGGTGGACTATGCGCACTGCTCCAGGTGGAACTGGTGGGGTTCCTCCGTGAAGACGACCATGGTGTGTGCTGGAGGGGACATCCGCTCTGGCTGCAACGTGAGTCATCTCTTACCTGCCTGAGAGGGTGCTGGGTGTGCAGGACCTTGGAATGGGGCCGTCTGCCTGGAAGGTGGAGAAAGGATCTTGCTTGCTTCCCCCATTCAGCCTCCAGGCCAGGCAAGATGTGGAGGAAGTCAATGTCGTCCAAACACAGAGCTCAGGCCTGGGTGGGAGTCAGGACCCCTGGGTCGCAGTCTCAGCTCACACACTGACATGACTTGGGACAAGTCACTGGCCCTCCCTGGTCCTCAGGCTTCCCCATCAGCACAGCAGGAGATACGGGTACCATGACCTCTAATGCCAAGTCGACTCTGTGGTTCTGAAGTTATAATTAACATTAAGAATACTATCATTGTGCTGGGCACAGTGGCTCATGCCCATAATCCAAGTGCTTTGGGAGGCTGAGGTGGGAGGATTGCTTGAGGCCAGGAGTTTGCAATTAGCCTGGGTAACACTGTGAGATGCCCATCTACAAAAATAATTTTTAAAAATTAGGCATGGTGGCACTCTCTTGTAGTCCCAGCTACTGGAGAGGCTGAGATGGGAGGATTTTTTGAGCCTGGGAGATCAAGCTTCCAGTGAGCTGTGATTTTGTGACTGCACTCCAGCCTGGGCAACAGAGCAAGAAATCATTTTTTTTTTTTTTTTTTGAGACAGGATCTTGCTCTGTTGCCCAGGCTGGAGTGCAGTGGCGCCATCACAGTTCACCATACCCTTGCCCTCCTGGGCTCAAGCAATCCTCCCACGTCAGCCTCCCGAGTAGCCGGGGGTACAAGTGCACGCCACAATACGTAATTTTTAAATGTTCTGTAGAGATGAGGTCTCACCATGTTGCCCAGGCTGCTCTCTAGCTCTTGGGCTCAAGTGATCCTTCTGCCTTGGCCTTTCAAAATGGTGTGTTTACAGACACGAGCCACTGTGCCTGGCCAAGACCTTGTCTCTTAAAGAAAAAAAAAAGAATACTATCAAATACCCTCATTGTGTTATAATTGAGTATGAATTAATAATAAGGCCGGGCGTGGTGGCTCACGCCTGTAATCCCAGCATTTTGGGAGGCCGAGGCAGGTGGATCACGAGGTCAAGAGATCAAGACCATCCTGGCCAACACAGTGAAACTCCATCTCTACTCAAAAATATAAAAATTAGCTGGGCATGGTGGCGCGAGTCTGTAGTCCCAGCTACTCGGGAGGCTGAGGCAGGAGAAGTGCTTGAACGTGGGAGGCGGAGGTTGCAGTGAGCTGAGATCACACCACTGCACTCCAGCCTGACGCCTGGCGACAGAGCGAGACTGTCTCAAAAAACAAAAAAAATTACAAAAATTAGCTGGGCGTGGTGGTGCACGCCTGTACTCCCAGCTACTCGGGAGGCTGAGGCAGGAGAATTGCTTGAACCCGGGAGGTGGAGGTTGCAGTGAGCTGAGATCGCACCACTGCACTCCAGCCTGGCACCTGGCAACAGAGCAAGACTCTGTCTCAAAACAAACAACAACAACAAAAAATTAGCTGGGTGTGGTGGCAGGTGCCTATAATCCCAGCTACTTGGAAGGCTGAGGCAAGAAAATCTCTTGAACCTGGGAAGCGGAGGTTGTGATAAGCTGAGATTGCACGATTGCACTCCAGCTTGGGCAATAAGAGCAAAACTCCGTCTCAAAAAAATAAAATTAAATAAAAAATAAAAACAAATGAGCAAGCTGAGGCTCAGAGGGGTCAAGTAATGTTGGAGTTTCTCAAAGTCCCTAACGTTCAAAACCAGTTCCATAAACCTCAGACAGAGCTCAGTCCCCACCCCTCTCTGATGGTTCCAGGGTGACTCTGGGGGACCCCTCAACTGCCCCACGGAGGATGGCGCCTGGCAGGTCCACGGTGTGACCAGCTTTGTTTCTGCCTTTGGCTGCAACACGCTCCGGAAGCCCACGGTGTTCACTCGCGTCTCCGCCTTCAACGACTGGATTGAGGAGGTGAGGAGGACAAGGCAGCTGGGAGGGCTCCAGGGTGGTGGCTCTCCTGAGAGGTGACAGGTGGGAAACATTGGATCCTGGGCGGGGCCTGAAAGCATCCTAGAAGCTCAGTGGGGAAGGGCCCTTGGGCGCATTCCAGAGGGGTTTGGGGATGTTTTCTGCTACAGTGTGATGGCTTCTGGGTGGAGCCTGGAACTCCAGCTGACCTCCTTATTTCAACAAGTATTTATAAAGCATCTCCTCTGGTCTTGTCCTCTCTTGTCAGGGAGGATAGAGAGACATGCCAGACAGGGACAGGCGATTACATGAATGATAATGATGAAGTCTGATGAGAGCCGAGAGTGGGGAGTTCAGGCCTCAGACCTCATCTGGGGATGAGCGATCAGAGAGGACTAATAATGCTCATGGTAACAGTAATAGCTAAACCAAAAGAAAAACAGAGTAAAAGCCAGGCACGGTGGCTCACACCTGTAATCCCAGCACTTTGAGAGGCCGAAGAGGGTGGATCATGAGGTCAGGAGTTCAAGACCAGCCTGGCCAAGATGGTGAAACCCCGTCTCTACTAAAAATACAAAAATTAGCCGGGTGTAGTGGTGGGTGCTTGTAGTCCCAGCTACTCGGACAGCGAGGCAGATAACTGCTTGAACCTGGGAGGTGGAGGTTGCAGTGAGCCGAGATTGCGCCACTACACTCCAGCCTGGGCGACAGGGCAAGACTCCATCTCAAAAAAAAAAACAAAAAAAAACTGGTCAGTGATGCTACAGGGGATGCCCACCTGTAGTCACAGCTACTCAGGAAGCTGAGGCAGAAGGATTGCTTGAGCCCAGGAGTTCTGGACTGTAGTGCACTATGCCCACCGGGTTGTGCACTAAATTTGGCATCAATGTGCTAACCTCCTGGGAGTGGGGACCACCAGGTGGCCTTAGGAGAGGTGAACTGTCCAGGTCAGAGATGGAGCAGGTCAAAATTCCCATGCTGATTAGTAGTAGGATCGCACCTGTGAATAGCCATTCTACTCTGGCCTGGGCAACATAGCAAGACCCCATCTCTTAAAAAAACACAGTAGTGCTCGCTTTGGCAGCACATATACTAAAATTGGAACAACAGAGATGAGCATGGCCCTGAGCAAGGATAACATGCAAAGTCACGAAGCCTTCTATTACAAAAAATTTCTAAACAATAAAAAGAAAAGAAAAAAACAGAACGGGCGTGGTGGCTCATGCCTGTAATCCCAGCACTTTGGGAGGCCGAGGTGGGCAGATCACTTGAAGTCAGGAGTTAGAGACTAGCCTGGCCAATGTGGTGAAACCCCACCTCTACTAAAAATACCATAAAATTAGCCAGGCGTAGTGGCGCATGCCTGTAGTCCCAGCTACTCAGGAGGCTGAGGCAGGAGAATTGCTTGAAGCTGGAAGGCGGAGGTTAGAGTTAGTCACGATCACACCACTGCACTCCAGCCTGGGCAACAGAGTGAAAGTCTGTCTCAAAAAACACCCCCCACCAAAATAATAATAATAATTATTATATATATATATGCACATACCATCTTAATTTGTGCCAGGCACTGTAGGGAGAACTTTAGCTAACAGTTTAATCAAGAACCCCTCTGCCATGAGGTAAGTTATATCATTACTCCTACTACATAGAAGAGGAAACTGAGGCTCAGAGAGGTCACTCCCTCTCCCAGGGTCACACAGTAGGGCTGGAAATTGAACCCAATTTCATCTAGCTCCAGAACCTGTGCTTCTAAATAAACTATTCTGTCTCCCCTTCCCCCAACTTTTCCAGACCATAGCAAGCCACTAGAGCCAAGGCCCAGCTGGCAGTGCTGATCCTGCATCCTGAATAAAGAATAAAGATCTCTCAGAAAATTCCAAGGTGAATCTTTCTACCTTTGTTGACTCACCTCCTTCCCTCTGGCCTGTTCGTAAAATCTTAGATCTCATATGCAGAGACGGGACCAGGCTCAATCCTTTCGTATGAAGATGAGGAAGAAATGAGGCTGGGAGAGAAGGGAGTCACTGTGCAGTGACCTGACCATCCTGGTTTGCCTGCAACTTCAGGAGTTCCTATCGGGTTCTGCACTAAGTGCAGATAATTTAATGCTAAAACTGGGACAAGTTGGTCACCTTAGTATATAATCACACATAAGCTTTTCAATGCAGGCATATAAACATGGTAAAAATTTGCAGATAGGGCTGGCGTGGTGGCTCATGCCTGTAATCCCAACACTTTGGGAGGTCGAAGCGGGCAGATCACGAGATCAAGAGATCGAGACTATCCTGGCCAATATGGTGAAACCCCATCTCTACTAAAAATACAAAAATTAGCCGGGCATGGTGGTGGGTGCCTGTACTTCCAGCTACTAGGGAGGCTGAGGCAGGAGAATCACTTGAACCTGGGAGGTGGAGGTTGCAGTGAGCTGAGATGGTGCCACTGCACTCTAGCCTGGCCACAGAGCAAGACTCTGCCTCAAAAAAAAAAAAAAAAAAAAAAAAAAAAAAAAAAAAAAAAAAAAAAAAAAAAAAAAAAAAAAAAAAAAAAAAAAAAAAAAATCAAAGCTATTTGCCAGGCATGGTGACTCATGCATGTAATCCCAGCACTTTGGGAGGTTGAAGTGGGTGGATCGTCTGAGGTCAGGAGTTCGAGACCAGCCTGACCAGTATGAAGAAACTCCATCTCTACTAAAAATATAAAAATTAGCTGGGTGTGGTGGCATATGCCTGTAATCCCAGCTACTCGGGAGGCTGAGGCAGGAGAATTACTTGAACCCGGGTGGTAGAGGTTGCAGTGAGCCTAGATCTCACCATTGCACTCTAGCCTGGGCAACAGGAGCAAAACTCAGTCTCAAAAAAAAAAAAAAATTCAGATAAACAGACCCCAGACCCTGCCAGCCTCTCAGGAGGCTCATGGTAGAGTGGGAAGGACAGTGTGTGTTTTGCTTCCATTGATGGGCTGGAGACGGGGGGCTTTGGTTATTCATTCATTCAACAAACATTTATTCCTTGTTTTAGAGGAGGGCAGGGCTCAGAGGGGGAAGGAGACATGGTTCCTGCCCTGAAGTGGCTCATTATTTAAAGAGAACTGGGCTGTATCCATCTGTTTTCATACTGCTATTAAGAACTGCCCGAGACTATGTAATTTATAAAGGAAAGAGGTTGAATTGACTGACAGTTCAGCATGGCTGGGAGAGGCCTCAGGAAACTTACAATCAAGGCAGAAGGCAAAGGAGAAGCAAGGCCCTTCTTCACAAGGCAACAGGAAGGAGAAGTGCTCAGCAAAGGGGAAGAGCCCCTTATAACATCTTCAGATCTGGTGAGAACCCACGTCATGAGAACAGCATGGGGGAAACTGCCCCCATGATTCAATTACCTTCACCTGGTCTCTCCCTTGACGTGTGGGGATTATGGGGATTACAATTCAAGATATAAGATTTGGGTGGGGACACAAAGCCTAACCATGTCATGAGCATATCAGGGTCATTCATTAAACATGTATTAGGTACCTGCCTTGTGGCAAGTTCAGGGCTGGAAAAATAGAGACAAGTCAGGCAACCCCAGGGAGAGCCCTTGCTCTGGGGGAGAAGACACACACACAGGTACACACACACAGGTACACACAGGGCTGCACACAACCCAGAGCCCAGTAAACTGCTGAGTTTCGAAAGAAAGAATGCTGGCTGGGCACAGTAATCCCAGCACTTTGGTAGGCCAAGGCGGGTGGATCACCTGAGGTCAGGAGTTTGAAACCAGCCTGGCCAACATGGCAAAACCCTGTCTCTACTAAAAATACAAAAAATTAGATGGGTGTGGTGGTGGGCGCCTGTAATCCCAGCTACTTCAGAGGCTGAGGCAGAAGAATCGCTTGAACCTGTGGGGCGGAGGTTGCAGTGAGCCGAGATCACGCCATTGTACTCCAGCCTGGGCAACAGAGTGAAACTCTGTCCGGAAGGAAGAAAGGAGGGAGGGAGGGAGGGAGGGAGGAAGGAAGGGGCTGTTACACAGACAAAAGCAACATGAAACAAAGCAGTCTGCTGGGCCTGGTGGTCCACACCTGTAATCCCAGCACTTTGAGAGGCTGAGGCTGGTGGATCACTTGAGCCCAGGAGTTTGAGACCAGCCTGAGAAACATGGTGAAACCCTGTCTCTACAAAAAATATGAAAGTTAGCCAGGTGTGGTGGTGCACGCCTGCAGTCCCAGCTACTTGGGAGGCTGAGGTGGGAGAATCACTTGAGTCCAGGAGGCAGAGGCTGCAGTGAGCTGAGATTATGCCATTGCACTCCAGCTTGGGCTCAGAACAAGACTGTGTCTCAAAAAAAAAATAAAATAAAATAGTAATCTCTTTGCTCATATTTCTCTTTGAATGTCATGAAAGAAAACATTGTCCCGGCAAGGACACACAAAATTGACTTTTAATATTAATGGCCCATTTGTAGCCTCCCTTGAAAAGTATACTTTCAGCTACAACTGAAAAAGATGCAACATAGAGAATAATATACCCAGATAGGTATCCTCCCTTCAGAATTAACAAAGTTCACATTTTTGCTTCACATTAAAAAAAATAATAATTACAATCATCCACTAAAGAAATCATGAGATCTATAATTTTTTTTTTTTTTTTTTTTTTTTGTGACAGAGTCTCCCTCTGTCGCCCAGGTTGGAGTGCAGTGGTGCAATCTTGGCTCACTGCAACCTCCACCTCCCGGGTTCAAGTGATTCTCCTGCCTCAGCCTCCCGAGTATCTGGGATTACAGGCACCCACCACTATGCTCAGCTGATTTTTGTATTTTAATAGAGATGGGGGTTCACTATGTTGGCCAGGCTGGTCTTGAACTCCTGGCTTCAAGTGACCCACCCACCTCAGCCTCCCACAGTGCTGGGATTATAGGCAAGAGCCACCATGCCTGGTCAAGATTTATAAATTTGGAAATTTTATGTCTTATAAAGGGTTACAGTCTGCATGGTGGCCATGCTGACAGGTTGGGAAGCGTGGCCTCCCACAGAGCAGAGACTTAAAAAAAGGCACTTCCAAGGAGAAGGGATTGGAACAGGAGTTTTATGCTAAAGAGTTGGCTAAACATACATATTCAACAGGCGGCTGGATATGGTGGCTCACACCTGTAATCCTAGCACTTTAGGAGGCCGAGGCAGGTGGATCCCAAGGTCAAGAGATCAAGACCATCCTGGCTAACACGATGAAATCCCATCTCTAATAAAAACACAAACAATTAGGTGTGGTGGCACGTGCCTGTAATCCCAGCTACTTGGGAGGCTGAGGCAGGAGAATTGCTTGAACCCAGGAGGTAGAGGCTGCAGTGAGCTGAGATTGCACCATTGCACTCCAGCCTGGGTGCCTGGGTGCCTGGGTGACAAAGCAAGACTCCATCTCAAAAAACAAACAAACAAAAAAACCATATTCAACAGGTAATAGAAGGGTCTGAGTATTAACAAAGGGGGTCCTGGCACACGTGTACTGAACAAACATGCATGTTACATGTGTCCCATGTTCACTGTGGGGTAGAGACTTGACATTTAAATGCATTGCTGCTGGGCATGGAGGCATGTGCCTCTAGTCCCCGATACTTTGGTGGTAAACAGGAGGATGGCTTGAAGCTAGGAGTTCAAGGCTGCAGTGCACTATGATCGTACCTGTGAATAGCCACTGTACTCCAGCCTGGACAACACAGTGAGATCCCATCTCTCTCTCTCTCTCTCTCTTTTTTTTTTTTAAGCATGAAAACCAGGCCCTGTGCATCAAAAGGTGAAGCAGGGACATGAAAGCACTCAAGCACAGCTTCTGTAACCCAGACAGAACCAGTCCATGGTCCGTGGTCTTATCAGGAGAAAGTTACTGAAATGTCTCTTGTCTAACCAAAGCTGTAGTTATGGCTGTGGAGCAGGGGCAGAGGGTCTGTTAGCGTCTGGTGAGCCGCAGTTGTTTCAATATTACTTATCTCAAGGCCAGTGTTTGTTTAGCTGCTAGAGAAAAGGAAAATCTCACGTGGCTGGGTGCAGTGGGGATTTACATGCCTGTAATCCCAGCACTTTGAGAGGCCAGGATGGGAGGACTGCTTGAACCCAGGGGTTTGAGACCAGCTTGGGCAACATGGCAAAACCCCATCTTAGCTGGGTGGGGTGCCACTTGCCTATAGTCCCAGCTACTTAGGAGGGAGAGGCGGGAGGATCACTTGAGCCTAAGAGGCTGAGGCTGCAGTGAGCTGTGATTGCACCATTGTACCACTCCAGCCTGGGTGACAGATTGAGACCTTGTCTCCAAAGAAAAAGAGAGAGAGAAAAATCAATCTTGTGGCAATTAGAACATAGTTTATTCTTTAAGTGTAGGTGCCTTAACCCTCATCTGGCATGACCTTAGCTCTTGTTATAATTACGACAGACAAAGAGCCTGTTCTGTCAGTTGTATGATCTCTATTTTAATATTTATTTTTTATTTTGAGGACAGAGTCTCACTCTGTCACCCAGGCTGGAGCGCAATGGTGCGATCTCGGTTCACCGCCACCTCTGCCTCCAGGTTCAAGTGATTCTCCTGCCTCAGCCTCCCAAGTAGCTGGGATTACAGGTGCCTGCCACCACGCCCGGCTAATTTTTTGTATTTTTAGTAGAGACGGGGTTTGCCCAGGCTGGTCTCGAACTCCTGACTTCAGGTGATCCGTCCGCTTTGGGCTCTCAAAATGCTGGATTTACAGGTGTGAGCCATGGCGCCTGGCTTGATTTCTAACATTAATGCTGCTCAGTTGTGTCTACACCACAAAAAGGAGGCCTAACAAGATGTGTCTGACCTCTCATCCTGTCATGGCTGGGAACTCAAATTTTAAGATTTCTCTGGGGGAACCTTGGCTAAGAGGAGGCCCATTCAGTGGTTGAGGAGGCATAGGATTTTATTTTCAGCTTTCACAGTTAAGGTGGAAGCCTCTTGTACTCTTCCCAAAAGTCATTACCATGATGGATAGGGGGTTTTTATCCATCAATCACTGATTTTGCTTTTGGGCACATAATAGGATACCTCTTTCCTGCCCTCTTAAAGTTGAGTTTGGGCCAGGCACAGTGGCTCACACCTATAATCCCAGCACTTTGGGAGACCAAGGTGGGAGGATCACTTGAGCCTGGGAGTTCAAGACCAGCCAGGGCAACATAGTGAGACTCCATCTCTACAAAAAGTCAAAAATTAGGCCAGGCACAGTGGCCCATGCCTGTAATCCCAGCACTTTTGGATCTGCTGAGGAGGGAGGATCATGAGGTCAGGAGTTCAAGACCAGCCTGACCAACATAGTGAAACCCTGTCTCTACTAAAAATACAAAAAATTAGCCGGATGTGGTGGCAGGCACCTGTAATCTCAGCTACTTAGCGCTGAGGCAGGAGAACTGCTTGAACCTAGGAGGCAGAGGTTGCTGTGAGTGAAGATTGCACCACTGCCCTCCATCCTGGGTAATAGTGTGAGACTCCATCTCAAAAAAAAAAAAAGATGAAAAATTAGCTGGGCGTGGTGGTACATGCCTGTAGTCCCAGCTACTTGTGAGGCTGAGGTAGGAGGATCACCTGAGCCAAGGACATTGAGGATGCAGTGAGCTTTGATAATGCCACTGCACTCCAGCCTGAGTGACAGAAGGAGACTCTATCTTAAAGAAAAAAAAAATTAACACATTTATCACCTTGGCTAGATGTGGTGGTTCATGTCTGCAATCCCAACACTTTGGGAAGCCAAGGCAGGGGTATTGCTTGAGCCCAGGAGTTTAAGACCAGTTTGGCAACATAATGAGACCTTATCTCTAGTAAAAATAAAATAAAAAATAAGCTGGGCATGGTGGCATGTGTCTGTGATCCCAGCTACTCAGGAGGCTACAGTATGAGAATTGCTTGAGTCTGGGAGGTCGAGGCTTCAGTGAGTGGTACTCACACACTGTACTCCAACCTGGGTGACAGACTGAGACCCTGTCTGTCTGGAAAAAAAAAAAGTTGGATCTTGTCATTAGGCTGGCCAAGGTGAAGTACTGAGAGACAAAGCAATTTGTCAGGCTCTCGTTCTCTCTGCCATGACAGCTGGTTGTTGCTGGTCAGCCTGGTCCAGAGTGAGATGTGCATTGGAGCCTCTGCTAACCCCTGATGGACATGTAGCCCAACCATGAAATAAACTCTGTTATAAGCCACTAAGACTGTGGGTGTTGTTTGTTACAGTGGCATGGACCTAACCTATCCTGACTGATAATATGAGTTTGGTGTTTGTCCTTCTACTCTGTGCTGTTATATTTTTATCATACATATAAATATCCAAAACCAATATATTGCATTGTTTTTTGTTTTTTTTTTTTGAGAGAGGGTCTCACTCTGTTGCCCAGGCTGGGGTTCAGTGGCACAATCTTGGCTCACTGTAACCTCCGTCTCCCAGGTTCAAGCAGTTCTCCTGCCTCAGACTCCCAAGTAGCTGAGATTACAGGCACTCGCCACCACGCCCAACTAATTTTTGTATTTTTTAGTAGAGGTGGGGTTTCACCATGTTGGTTAGGCTGGTCTGGAACTGCTGACCTTGTGATCCGCCTGCCTCGGCCTCCCAAAGTGCTGGGATTACAGGCCTGAGCCACCAAGCTTGGTCTTGTTTTGGTTTTTAAAAATACATGCACAGGCCAGGCGCAGTGGCTCACACCTGTAATCCCAGCACTTTGGGAGGCTGAGGTGGGCAGATCACGAGGTCAGGAGGTTGAGACCATGCTGGCTAACACGGTGAAACCCCATCTCTACTAAAAATATTAAAAATTACCCGGGTGTGGTGGTACACACCTGTAGTCCTAGCTACTCAGGAGGCTAAGGCAGGAGAATTGCTTGAACCCAGGAGGCAGAGGTTGCAGTGAGCCGAGATCACATCACTGCACTCCAGCCTGGGTGACAGAGCGAGACTCAGTCACAAAAAAAAAAAAAGCACAGCTTCCTGCTGTATGGACTGTCCTGCAAGTTGCTTCTTTCACTCAGTGTTGTGGGGTATTTTTGTTTGTTTGGTTGGTTTTTTTTGAGACAGAGTCTCATTCTGTCACCCAGGCTGGAGTGTATGGTGCAATCTTGGCTCACTGTAACCTCCATCTCCCGGGTTCAAGTGATTCTTCTACCTCAGCCTCCCGAGTAGCTGGGACTACAGGTGCCCACCACCATGCTTGGCTAATTTTTTTTTTTTTCCAGTAGAGACAGGGTTTCACATGTTGGCCAGGTGGGTCTCGAACTCCTGACCTCAAGTGATTCGCCTGCTTCAGCCTCCCAAAGTGCTGAGATTACCATCCTGTCCAGCCTTAATGTGTTTTTGAGGTCTATCCATGCTGTTTCATATGTCTCTAGTTCACTGCTGCTGTTTATAGCATATACCATTGCCTAAAGTTTTATTATCATTTATTCCCTGCTCATGGATACTTAAAGCAGAGCTATTTTTTTGTGACTATGAACAGTGCTTCAGTGGATGTCCTTCGATGTATCTCCAGGTGCACATGTGGGAGGGTTTCTCCAGGGTATAGTCCAAAAAATGGACTTGCTGACTGGGAGGACATGCTCATTTTCAACTTTAACAATTGCCAAATTGCTCTCCAAAGTGATTGTGTCAACATTTCTTCAAATTCTCTTTTTTATCCTTTTCCCATCCACTGCCCCCACACATTACACACTGCCCCCATTTTTCTCCTAAACCACTCTTGGATCTCAGCCCTCCCCTACAACTCTCCTCCAGCTCTTAACCTCACTCCAGCTCTTACGAAAGCCTGAGAACTGGTCTGGCAAGGGCAGAGAGAGCACGGAAGAAACAGAGTGAAGCCGAGCAGAGACTTCGGCATCATGGGGACGCTGGGGAGGTGGGGAGGAAGTTCTGAAACCACGCGCATTAATCATTTTTATTGAGTCACACAGAGAGTGCCTGGTGACATGTAACTGTCAGGCGTTGCCAAGGCACAGTAGGGTTGCAAAGGCTGAACGTCTACTTCCTCCCAATGAGTCAGGGAAGAACCCTTGGATAATTCTCCAAAATAGTTTCAGAGTAAAGGGCAGTGGGATATGTGTAATTCCATAATGTGGCTGGCCAGTGGGCCCCCAGGGAACCTCTACTCATCCTCAGAGGGAGGCTGGGAGCTGTGATGACGCAGTTCTCTCCACACACGGGCAGCAGAGAGTCAGGGAGTCTTGCCTAAAACTGCCAACCATTCAATTTTCCTTTGTTCAAATCTCTAAGTCTTAAGAATTCAAGTCTTTTAAAACCTATATAGTCAATAACTTAATAGAATGTCAAGGCCAAAAATTTTTTGCTTTTGTTTTCTAAATCATGAAAAGTTAACAATCCATTTTTTGAGAAGGCACCATGTCAATACTTCAATTCCCTTTTAAAAATGAAAGAGGTCAGCAGCCTACAGGGAGGCTCACAGGTGGGGGGGAAAAAAAAAGAAAAAATAATGGAAGTGGCTGGGCATTGGGGCTCATACCTATAAGCCCAGTACTTTGGGAGGCTGAGGCAAGGGCATCACTTGAGCCCAGGAGTTTGAGACCAGCCTGGGAAACACAGCAAGAACCCATCTCTACTAAAAATTGAAAAATTAGCTGGGTGTGGTGGCACATGTCTGTAGTCCTAGCTACTCAGGAGGCTGAGGTGGGAGGATCCCTTGAGGCTAGGAGTTTGAGGCAGCAGTAAGCTATCATTTTACCATTAGGCTCCAGCCTGGGCAACAGAGACCCTGTCTTTACAAAAAATACAAAAATTAGCTGGATATGGTGGCGTGAGCCTGTGGTTCCAGCTATTTGGGAGGCTGAGGTGTGAGGATGACTTGAGCCTGGAAGGCAGAGGTTGCAGTGAGCCTAGATCACCTCATTGCACTCTAGCCTCGGTGACAGAGCCATACCTTGTCCCTCATCCCACTCACAAAAAAGAAAGAAAAAGAATCAAAGCTGGTGAGCACCTATAGTTCCAGTTACTCAGGTTGAAGTGGCAGGATTGCTGGAGCCCACATAGCAAGACCCTGTCTCTTTAAAGAAAAACAAAAGGGAGAGAGAGAGAGAGGATTAATTGCAATTCTTGCTTTTTAATTACTCATCAACAATTTCATTCTCATTTTAAAATCATTAAAATGTTGGCACGTGGCTCACGCCTGTAATCCTAGCACTTTGGGAGGCCGAGGCAGGTGGATTGCCTGAGCTCATGCGTTCAAGACCAGCCTGGGCCACATGGTGAAATCCCATTTCTATAAAATACAAAAAAATTATCTGGGCGTAGCGGTGTGCGCCTGTAGTCCCAGTTGCTCAGGAGGCTGAGGCAGGGAATTGCTAGTACCCGGGAAGTGGAGGTTGAGGTGAGCTGAGATTGCACCACTGCACTCCAGCCTGGGCAACAGGAAAAGAAAAAACATTGAAATGTCAATAATTTATTTTTTTAACCTTAAAAGAGTCAACGATTCCTATTTTCCTTTTTCAGAATATCACTAATGGCCACATTTTAGAGATTTCCACTTTGGGAAATAGATTTTCAAAGATCACCCACATTCCAACTTACCTTACACAGTGAGCCTCATTTCCCACCTACCTTACGCAGCGGGTCTCATTTCCCACCTACCTTACGCAGCGGGCCTCATTTCCCACTTACCTTACATAGTGGGCCTCATTTCCATGATCCCTGCCACTTCTTTTTCTTTGCATTTAGAAAATCCGTCAGCAGTTAGATTCAATGGACACGGCCCGAGTACCTACTGGTACCCCATGTCGGGTACAGGGCAGAGGTAGATGACCCCAAATCAGCCAAGTCCACAGTCCAACTGGGAAGCTGGGTCCCTCCATGCAGGGATCGTGACTCGGTTTGGTGGTTTTCTAGTGGAGGCCAGGCTGATGTGGGGTCCAGGGAGCTGGGGTCACACTGGGAGGGGAAGATTGGCACTCTCGAGGGCCTTCACATCCAAATGATTGAGGCATCAAGGAATTTCTATCAAATGTGAATCTGGGCCAGGTGCAGTGGCTTGTGCCTGTAATCCCAGCACTTTGGGAGGCTGAGGCAGGTGGATCACTTGAGGTCAGGAGTTCGAGACCAGCCCGGCCAACATGGTGAAACCCTGTCTCTATTAAAAATACAAAAATTAGCTGGGTGTGGTGGCATGCACCTGTAGTCCCAGCTACTCAGGAGCCCGAGGCAGGAGAATCGCTTGAACCCAGGAGGAGAAAGTTGCAATGACCTGAGATCATGCCACTGCACTCCAGCCTGGGACACAGAGCAAGACTGTGTTCAAAAAAAAAAAAAAAAAAAAAAAAAAAAAAGTGAATCTGTTAAACCTTCTTTTGTCAATTAACATCAAAGACATAATGCTATTCTAGCACTTTTGAAGGCTGAGGAGGGCGAATCACCTTAGGTCAGGAGGTTGAGACCAGCCTGGCCAACCTGGTGAAAACCTGTCTCTACTAAAAATATAAAAATTAACCAGACATGGTAGTGGGCACTTGTAATTCCAGCTACTCTGGAGGCTGAGGCAAGAGAATTGCTTGAACCAGGTGGGTGGAAATTGTAATGAGACAAGATCGTGCCACTGCACTCCAGCCTGGGCGACAAGAGTGAAACTCTGTCTCAAAACAAAACAAAACAAAACAAAAAAAAACAGGGCTGAGAAATCTCGTTCTCTGCCTGGCCAACATGGTGAAACCCCATCTCTAAGAAAATCAAAAATTTGCTGGGCATGGTGGCTGGCACCTGTATCCAGCTACCCGGGAGACTGAGGCAGGAGAACTGCTTGAACCCAGGAGGCGAAGGTTACAGTCAGCTGACATCGCACCATTGCGCTCCAGCCTGGGCAAAAAGAGCAAAATTCCCTCTGAAAAAAAAGAAATCTTGTTCTCTAAAATCAGAGACTGCCAGAAATTTTGCTGTTTGAAATCACATCAGTGAGAGCAGAACATCTTACTCTTCTCTAGTGGGTCAGAAGAGCCAGGTTTGATACAGAGACACAGCCTGGATTTTTCTACCCAGATGCAGAGCTTCAGATAAAAGGTTTTTGAACACAATGGTCTATATTTATCTTACCTTTGTGGTGTCCAAGGAAACAAGACTCCGGATCTGATTCTCAGCCCAAGCCAGATGTTAACCCATTTACACATTGCCAGCTTTGCTTTGGACCTACCAACACAGCTTTATTTCAATTTCACCTAAACTCCGCCCTCCCCTCAATCCGATGGGAATCCTGTTTCTTCCCTTGTTTGGTGAGACCCTCCACAGTTTCTCTGGTGTGTTGTCTCTCTTGCTACATCAAGTTAATGAGCCTAATTTTGTTCAGCTACATCTATATCCTTGGTGGTCTTTATCAGATTGGCTTTGTCATAAAATTCAAGCCTTCTCTTTTACTTTTTTTTTCTTTTGAGACAGAGTCTCACTCTGCTGCCCAGGCTGGAGTGCAGTGGTGCGATCTCAGCTCACTGAAACCTCCCATCTCCCGGGTTCAAGTGATTCTCCTGCCTCAGCCTTCCAAATAGCTAGGATTACAGGCACCTGCCACCATGCCCAGCTAATTTTTTTAATTTTCAGAAGAGACAGGGTTTCACCATGTAAGCCAGGCTGGTCTTGAACTCCTGACCTCAGGTGATCCACCTGCCTTGGTCTCCCAAAGTGCTGGGATTACAGGAGTGACCACCACACCTGGCCCCTATGCTCAGTTTTAAATACTGGGGACATGGTGGTGACAGGGCAGACAAGGTTCTTGGCTTTGTAGATTCTGCCTCTAGTGGATGAGATAGAAAATAAACAGGCAATCACAAAAGCAAAGTAACAGATTATAAAGGAATTGGATGGGAACCAGGGTTGGCGGGGTTGAGGGGAGATGGGCATTAAAGGAGACACTACAATGGAACTGGAACCTGGGTGAACAGATCTCAGGAAAGAGCACTGCAAGCAGAGATCAGCAAAAGAAGTGAAGGTGAGGACAGGTGTGGTGGCTCACGCCTGTAATCCCAGTACTTTGGGAGGCCAAGGCAGGTGGATCACTTGAGGTCAGGAATTCGAGACCAGCCTGGCCAACATGGCAAAACTCTGTCTCTACTAAAAATACAAAAATAAGTCGGACATGGTGGTGCATGACTGTAATCCCAGCTACTTGGGAGGCTGAGGCATAAGAAATGTTGAGCCCAGGAGGTGGAAGTTACAGTGAGCTGAGATCATGCCACTGCATTCCAGTCTGAGTGACAGAGTGAGAATTTGTCTCAAAAATAATAATAATAAAAAAGAATCGAAGTTGAGCTTGTTGGATTTGCAAAATAACAAGAAGGCCAGTGTCCTTGGAGCAAACTGAGTGAGCGGGAGGGTGAGGAAATATGAAGCACAAAGTCTGAATTTTATCTTGGATAATAAAAAAAAATTTTTTTTTGAGACAGTCTCACTCTGTCGCCAAGGCTGGAGTGCAGTGATCTCAGCTCACTGCAACCTCCACCTCCTGAGTTCAAGGAATTCTCCTGTCTCAACCTCCTGAGTAGCTGGGACTTTAGATGCCCACCACCATGCCCTGATAATTTTTGTATTTTTAGTAGAGATGGGGTTTCACCATATTCGCCAGGCTGGTCTCAAACTCCTGACCTTGTGATCTGCCTGCCTTGGCCTTCCAAAGTGCTGGTATTGCAGGCATGAGCTACCATGCCCAGCCTAAAATAATCTTACACAAGCCTAAACATATATATTTTCTTTTTATAAAGACAGGGTTTCACCATGTTGGTCAGGCTGGTCTTGAACTCCCGACCTCAGGTGATCTGCCCACCTTGGCCTCCAAAGTGCTTGGATTACAGGTGTGAGCCACCGCGCCTGGCCAATGTAAGTTTATTTCTGAGGATAAAACGAAGAAACTGAGGCCAGCACCAAAATAATCCAATGCAAGGGAATTTATTCAGGCTCCCGGGTGAGGTTCTGCAGTCCGGACAGGAGAGGCCGGAGAAGTCACACTATTTTTAGACAGGGGGTTTTATAGGGAGTGAAACAGCTCGATTGGTTGTGGGAGAGCAAGACTGCTATTGGGTAAGTTACAATCCTTGACCTAGGACTTGGCTTGTTGTTGGTTGGAATTACTTGCCTGCTATTGGTTATTAAGACTCAGCTGCTATTGGTTGTTAAGACTTAGCTGCTACTGGTTATTAAGAAGCTATGGTTGCAGCACCTTGTTTGCATACTGGGCTCTTTAAGGGAAGACCAGGCTGTGCCAGCAAGGGAGAAGAGGACATGCCCGAGCATGTCTGAGCTTGCTCGGGGCTTTTAAAAGGAAAAAAAGGAGGAGGGCGTGCGTCTGAGCTCCCAGCAAGGCAACCGGCCTTACAGCCAACATACATATTTTCACAAAATTTATGTATCCATAACACTGGAGTTGCTCCGGGATTCAAGCGGCATCCTTCCCCCTAGCCCCTACTGTTTTGTGAAGCATTCCTAAGGAACCTTAGAGTTTGAGCGAGAGAAACAGTTGGAAGTCCTTAATCTAATCCAAAGCTCTTATTTTATGGAGAGGGAAACCAAAGCTGAGAGAGGAGGTGGACACCCGGTTGTAGGAGTGAGTGGGGAAGGGTTCACGGTCTTTCTGGTAGGTAGGAGTAGGGCCCACGCAAGGAGTCCTGGTTTTTGAACCACCAGCTGGCCGTCTAGGAATCTACAATCCAGCTGTGGCAGCGTAGACAAAGGGCATATCTTCCTTTCCCCAAGGACAATGGCTCTGGAGCAATAACCCAGCAATGGGGGCTTTGGGGTGTCCCTCTTAATCCCGTAGCTCGGCCCATTCAGACACGCCAATTGGAAAGAGAGAGGGATAAGTCAACTGAGTACCTCTCTCTTAACAGCTAAATCCCTCCCCTTCAGGGTTAAGATCGTGGCTACAGTGGTTAGCATCTCTGCTTCCTCTAGGCGGCTGTGTCACTGAACCTGTGTGATCAGACGCAAACCAGATCAGAATGACTTCAAAGCTTCAGTTCTTAAACATCAGGCGACAGTGCGTAGTCTGGCAGCAACTGGAAAAGTCCTGCTGAGATTTAGCCTCCTGTACACACAGAGTCCCATCCCGGACAGCCTGTATCAAACCCCCACAGCCATATGCTCACTGCTGTCTGCATACACTGAGGCAGGACCTAAAGACGGTGTCCACTGACTCATCTGGATTCCGCGGGGCGCCCATAAAGGACCACTGCCTCCAGCCAGCAGCCAGCCATCCCTCTCTCTGGGTTTCCTTCCTTTGAGTGGTGCAAAGGCTCACGGGTGTAACCTCAGAATGGGGCCCTAACTCAGCTGCGGGCGAGCTCCCGGAGTATCTTAATTCCTGCCTCATTTCTTTCCATTTTCCAATTGCGCAAACTGCGGCTCAAAAAGAGAAAGAACTTCTCCGCAGCGAAAAAGCTGCTTAGAATGTATCCAAAACTCCACACAGTAAGGACTGAAGAAGGTCAAAGCAGCACCAAGGGTGAAAATCATGAAGCGGCAGAGCACCGAGGAGGCCTAGAGAAACCCGGCCCCTCCATCGTCCCTCCTTTTAACTTCCGGGCGGGGCGCGACTTCCGGTTCCCGCCGGGCGCGCCAAAGTTCAGGCAGAGAGCGGTGGTCTCCCTTTCCTCCAGTGAGTTGTGGGGATTAGAGTCTTATTCTGATCCTCCCTCGTCCCCCGCTCCCCCGTCCTCCCAGGTGGCACCTGCGCAGGTGAACTTTCCCCCATCCCCTTCCTTTTTTTCTATCTCGTGCACGCTCGCGGCCACGGTGGCTGCCTGCTCCAGGAGCGGGAGTCCCTGCCCATGGGGTAGGGAAAGGATTGAAATGTGGGACCTGCGGGCTCCTCAGGCTCTCTTGCACCTCACTTCAGCTCTGGTGGTGGACCTGGTCCTAGAGCCCTAGAAGCCTATTTCCGGAACTGGGCTAGGCCTTCAGAGCCGCGGCCGCATAGTGGGAGGAGTCCGGCTCAGCTTCCCCCGACCCGACCCCGAGATTTTTTTTTTATCCGTTGAGTCATCGCACTACCTTCCAGCCTTGTGGCATTGGGCAAGTCCCCTCCCTTCCAACCTAACTTTACTTATCTATGAATGGAAATAACAGTGTCTACCCCATGGGCTATCGGAGGATCAGTTGTGAGGGAATGCAGTGTGGGGTGTCTGGCCGGCCGAATTCCACAAATGCTAACAGAGGTTGTTGCCAGTGAAGGCTCCTGGGGCAGTAATTTATCAAGAGTTTAACCTGAACTAGGAGGATCATACAGAGAAGGATCTATGTATAACTTTAAGCACAATGTCAGAGAGGAAATAAGGGTACAGTACACTGGAGTTACTTTTTCTTTTTTTTCTTTTTGAGATGGAGTCTTGCCCTGTTGCCCAGGCTGGAGAGCAGTGGCATGATCTCAGCTCACTGCAACCTCTGTCACCTGGGTTCAAGCGATTCTCCTGCCTCAGCCTCCCGAATAACAGGGATTGTGGTTGCATGCCACCAGGCCTGGCTAATTTTTTGTATTTTTAGTAGAGACGGTTTCACCACGTTGGCCATGCTGGTCATGAACTCCTGACCTCAAGTGATCCACCCACCTCAGCCTTCCAAAGTGCTGGAATTACAGGTGTGAGCCACCGCGTCTGGCCTGGAGTTATTTTTTCCTCATTGGGTTTTTGAGAAAAGAAAACTGGAGTTATTAACTGATGATAAGTCTGTGTTTGGCAAGTCGTCTTCTGAAGCTGATAGGATTTATAAGACGAGTAAATTGTGGTACTCGTCCATCTTTCAGAGCCAGCCTTAAGAATTGGCCCACCGTGGCCGGGCACGGTGGCATGAGCCACTGCCCGGCCCAATCCCAGCACTCTGGGAGGCCGAGGCGGGCAGATAACGAGGACAGGAGTTTGAGACCACCCTGACCAACATGGTGAAACCCCTTCTCTACTAAAAATACAAAAATTAGTTGGGTGTGATGGTGTGTGCCTGTAATCCTAGCTACTCAGGAGGCTGAGGCAGGAGAATCACTTGAACTTGGGAGGTGGAGGTTGCATTGAGTCGAGATTGTACCACTGCACTCCAGCCTGGGCGACAGAGCAAGACACCATCTCAAAACAAACAAACAAAAAGGATCGGCCCACCAACAGACTGTTCCTAGAAGCCTGGTGGTAAAGACCTTGGGTGCTGGGAGCTGGAAGAAGTAACAAAAAGGTGTTTTCCTAAGTGGGTTAGGGGTTTTCACTCGGAAAGGTTTTTGGGCAGGAGGGGAAAGCCTGAAAAGTTTTCTGCCTCTTGAGTTGTTATAAAAGTAATGCATGTTTATAGTTAGAAAACAATACAAAAAGATGTAAAATGAAAAGTGTTTCCCCCTTCTACTGTTTCTGCTCTTCAGAAGTAAATACAATTAATTTGATATATATCATATATCATATATTCTTTGGATATATGGGGTAACATTTGCTTATATGTATGCATTTTTAATTTCCTCAGATGGGGGGGTCATACTACACATTGATCTGGACCTTAGTCATGTTGTAATATGGACAGCTTTACTTCTCAGTACTTGTAGGCCTGCTTCATTTTTTACATGGTGGCACCACTGAGTGGTTGACTGTACTTTAGTCATTTCCCTGTTGATGGTCACTTAGGTTGTTCCCAAGATTTTGCTTTTCCACAGTGTTTCACCCAAACTTTCTTGGACTAAATATTTTAGTCCCAGGTACCCTCTAAATGATTCTGCTTTTTCCTACTCACCACCCTAAGTTAGTAACAGCTTACTTTGGGGGATGAGCACACCCTATTAACTGAGCAGAAACCAAGATAATATGAGAAGAATTCAGGTACTCCAAGAATATCCAAGCTACTGGATTTAGAATTAATTCAAGGCTCTTAAGAAATAGGTCAGGGAGCTGACCGGGCACAGCGACTCATGCCTGTAATTCCAGCACTTTGGGAGCCCAAGATGGGTGGATCCACAAGGTCAGGAGTTCAAGACCAGCCTGGCCAAGATGGTGAAACCCCATCTCTACTAAAAATACAAAAAATTAGCTAGGTGTGGTGGCAGGCACCTGTAATCCCAGCTATTTGGGAGGCTGAGGCAGCTCCTGCTTGAACCCAGGAGGCAAAGGTTGCAGTGAGCCGAGATCATGCCACTGCACTCCAGCCTGGGTGACACAACAAGACTCCATCTCAAAAAAAAATAAAGAAAAGAAATGTGTCAGGGAACCTTTAGAGGAGGGATGAGTAGGTGCTAGGTGCATGGCAGCTGGTCAGTGTTAGTGATTGTTGGCTTTTGTCAGTTGTTGCCCAGGAAACAGTTTTGAGAGATTCTCTGAGGTGGGAAGGATTTTAAATGTCAACTCTACCGCTGTGTCTTATATATAAGGAAGGGATTAGCTCTTTGAGGGAAGAGGGTGTTAAAGAAAAAGATGATCCTTGAAAAGTGACTACATCATTTTAAGTTAATTAAGATAGGATGTGTTTTCCTGTAAATAACCCCTCTTTTGAACTGGGGCCCTAGCCCAAATGAAGTAAACGCTTTTTTTTTTTCTGGCATTTTACAGGTATTTAATTTGGCTACTGCATCCCCATTACAGCTGGTTTGATAATCTTAGAACTCTCAAATATACGAAGGGTTGGAAGTGTACTCTTTTAGTACACTTTTTATTTCTGTTTTTTTTGAGATGGAATTTCACTCTTGTTGCCCAGGCTGGAGTGCAGTGGCACGATCTCAGCTCACTGCAATCTCTGCCTCCTGGGTTCAAGTGATTCTCCTGCCTCAGCCTCCTGAGTAGCTAGGATTACAGGAACCTGCTACCATGGCTGGCTAATTTTTGTATTTTTAGTAGAGATGGGGTTTCACCATGTTGGCCAGGCTGGGCTCGAACTCCTGACCTCAGGTGATCCACCTGCCTTGGCCTCTTAAAGTGCTGGGATTACAGGTGTGAGCCAGCCACCACGCCTGGCCTCTACTGGGATTTTGACGAGTCCCATATACCGATCAGAGGAGCTTCATTCTTGATCTTAACCTGGGATCTTTTTTTTTCTTTTTTTGAGACTCACTTTGTTGCCCATGCTGGAGTGCAGTGGCGTGATCACAGCTCACTGCAGCCTCTATCTCCTGGGGTCTGGTGGTTCTCCCACCTCAGTCTCCCGAGTAACTGGGACTACAGGCATGCATCACCACACTCAAGTACTTTTTGTATTTTTTGTAGAGACGGGGTTTTGCCATGTTACCTAGGCTGGTCTCAAACTCCCTGGCTCAAGTGATCCACGTCTTTTTTTTTTTTTTTTTTTTAAGAGATCTCGCTATATTGCTCAGGCTGGTGTGCAGTGGCTATTCACAGGTGCAATCATAGCACACTGCTGCCTTGAAGTACTTTTTTTTTTTTTTTTGAGACAGAGTCTCACTCTGCCACCAGGCGCCAGTCTGGAGTGCAGTGGTGGGACCTCGGCTCACTGCAACCTCTGCCTCCCGGGTTCAAGCAATTCTGCCTCAGCCTCCCAAGTAGCTGGGACTACAGGTGCACACCACCATGCCCAGCTAATTTTTTTGTATTTTTAGGAGAGACGGGGTTTCACCATGTTGGCCAGGGTGGTCTTGATCTCTTGACCTCGTGATCCGCCTGCCTCGGCCTCCCAAAGTGCTGGGATTACAGGCATCAGGCCTTGAAGTACTTTTAATGTTTGCTGTTCCTTAATCGTGATGAAAGAGATGGAGGGTGGTATAAAGTCAGTAGAGTAGATGTGAATGAACTGACCTTTCTCTCCTCTTTTAGCATCTTTTCATACATTGTTTTGTAGATATAGCACATGTATAAACGTGGTTGGTGGGGCTGAGCTTGGTGCCTCATGCCTATAATCGCAGCACTTTGGGGAGGCTGAGGTGGGCGGATCACCTGAGGTCGGGAGTTCAAGACCTGCCTCAGCAACATGGAGAAACCCCATCTCTACTGAAAATACAAAGTTAGCTGGGTGTAGTGGTGTATGCCTGTAATCCCAGCCACTTGGGAGTCGGAGGCAGCAGAATCGCTTGAACCTGGGAAGTAGAGGTTGCCGTGAGCCGAGATCGTGCCATTGGACTCCAGTCTGGGCAGCAAGAGCAAAACTCTTTCTCAAAAAGAAAAAAATGGTTGGTGGAAGCAAACACCTATGATTTTAAAGCCCTCTGCAAAGCAAATCATGTGCATATACAATTATTGTTTTACATACTGTAAAATACTTTATAGTGAGGGACAAAATGGATGCCAGATTATCTAGCAAGGCCAGTATTCAATCTGCTTTGAGAAGCTACATTTCTTATTTTGGTAACCCACTGGATGTTTTCTCAATTGTGTCAGTGGCTCTAGCAAGAAAACAAAAATAGAATTTCTAGTAGCTTCATTAAGAAACCCTGTAAAGATTGGAAGGCTGATGGAATCTGGGTCTGGACCAGATCCATGAGATCAGAGTGGTTTAACAGCTTTTGTGGTCTGTTTTTGCTGATTCTTTCTTTTATCTTTGTGCCTAGAAGTCAGAAACATTTTTTCTTAGAGTTCCAGAATGGAGACTGAAGTGTACCCAGAGACACAAAGAAATACAGAAGTCCAGAATGATCAAATGAGGTCACTGCCTGATGACATGATGGCTGAGGAGCCAGAAGTTCTTCCACTGTCTGCTTCCCAGGTCCAGGTTCCATGAAAGCATTCTGGGCTCCCACCAGAGAGCCTCAGTGAAGACTCTGTTGAAGACCTTGAGACCATGCCAGGAAGAAATCCTACCAATTCTGCAGAGGTTCAGGAAGTTCCGCTATGAGGATGCAGCTGGCCCCAGGGATGTCCTCAGACATCTCCAGGACCTTGCTGGACAGTGGCTGAGACCTGATATTCACACAAAGGAGCAGATTGTGGAAATGCTGGTGCAGGAGCAATTCCAGTCTGTCCTGCCCGAGTTGCTCAGAGCTCAAGCACAGAGATGTCAGGCTGCAATCAGAATCACCGGCTAAGTCTCGCTGCTTGCTTCTTGCTCAGCCTACATGTGAGAAGTCAACCAGGGGTTCTCTTGGAGCAAGATCCAGCTCCACCCATGGGAAATCTGAACCTCCGTTTTCTTCAGGCTTGCTTTTGACTGGTTGTATTAAGAATCCATCAAAACCCATGTCTGGACCTCTTTTTGGCTGAGGCAGCTTTAGTTCCTGGGACAGAAAGAGTTTCTCTGTTCTCTTGTTAGGACAATCATCTGGCTGCCTTGGGCTCTTCCAAGAGCCTATTTTTCATCTGCTGGATGCCTCTTTTTTTTTTTTTTTTTTTTTTTTTGGCACTTTGTCACATGCTTTAGTATATTGTTTTTGGCCGGACACAGTGACTCACGCCTGTAATCCCAGCACTTTGGGAGGCCGAGGCTGGCGGATCACCTGAGGTTGGGAGTTTGAGACCTGCCTGACCAACATGGTGAAACCCCATCTCTACTAAAAATAAAAAAATTAGTCAGGCATGGTGATACATGCCTGTAATCCCAGCTACTTGGGAGGCTGAGGCAAGAGAATCACTTGAACCTGGGAGGCAGAGGTTGCGGTGAGCCAAGGTCGCACCATTGCACTCCAGCCTGGGCGATGAGTGAAACTCCGTCTCAAAAAATTTTTAAAAAAATATATATAATAGTCTTTTATAATCCAAAGAGGTAATCAGCTTTAACTTTCAGAATTCATGAATCTTGGTTTGGTGGCATGAATGAAAGCTTATGTAGCCCCACTAGTAACTCATTTGGGTGGCCCTTGAAATATTAAAGTTTGGTCCTCAATAAATACATCCTGTGGTGGTTAATCAGGTTAGCTCTTAGTAGTCAGTAGTTGGAGACAGGTGAGATAATTATCAGGTGTAGATATGAGTTACAGATAAGAACTATGGCTGTGGTGTTTATTACGCTGGGAAGTAGGAACAGTCCTGGCCTTTGTTTTCAAAGTCAGGATTTAGACTGGACAAAACTGAGCAAGGGGTCAAACAGGGTAATAAGAGGTAAGTAACCCGTACACAGAATTGTTTGATTGACTGTTTCACCATGTCCATCACGTTTGTTCTATAGCTTGCCTTTCTGCAAGAGAACTTAGTGTAAAGCTTCCCTGACACTATTGTGTCTTGCTTTTCCCACAACAGAGGTCATCCTTGTTTCTGTGTGTGGAGACCTGTTAGTGGCTGACAGCTGAGATAGAGCAGTAGCTGTGTTTGTGACAGGCAGGGTAAACAGCAGCTGCCTCCCCATCACGACCCTGTTTGGAGGAACTTATCTGCCTTTGTGGCCTGGCTCCGGGACTTGTAGCTCTACTCCTCCTGTGACAAACTTGGTGCCACTTCAGAAACAGGTTTTGGTATAGGGACTGGTCAGCTGCATGCTGGAACTCTTGTTGATTCTGCTGGGGTTTGTTGAGTACTTCCTGTGCTTCTGCGATTGTTCTAGAATAGAAATATAAAACCCACTTTTAAGGAATTGTGTCATTTTTGAAGACAGGAAAAAGCATTAAAAAAATTTTGTTAGAAATGTCGGAGTAAAACTAGCCTTGCTTTTGGTATCTGGTTTTGAAATAGCACCAAGAAGAAACATTTCCTATTTTTAAAAATTTTACAAGCAGAGGAGAGAGGACAGTCAAGTTGGAGAAGTGACATTTTAATGGAATTTTGGAAGAGAATTAGGAGACCTTTGGACAGAAGGTAAAAGCATGGGAATGCAAAGGTATATAGTGTTCAGGGAATAGTAACCATAAGATGAATGAATTATGCCTTTTTTTAACTGTAAGGTAAGCTTTTTTTTTTCTTTTTGAGGTGGAGTCTCGCACCGTCGCCCGGGTTGGAGTGCAGTGGTGCAACCTCGGCTCACTGCAACCTCCACCTCCTGTGTTCACATGATTCTCCTGGCTCATCCTCCTGAGTTGCTGGGATTACAGGTGCACACCACCAAACCTGGCTAATTTTTTGCATTTTTAGTAGAGACGGGGTTTCACTATGTTGGCTAGACTGGTCTCGAACTCCTGATCTCGTGATCCACCCACCTTGGCCTCCCAAAGTGCTGGGATTACAGGCATGAGTCACCGTGTCTGACCACTGTAAGGTTAACTTTTCTATCCTTAATCGGAATAGTAAAATTTAACACTGGCAAAGGAGTTGTTAGCCCTGATAGGGTTGTAGTATTTTGAAACATTCTGAAGGTATTTCCTTTAGTCTGCAGGGATCCAGAACTCCTGGCGTTCAGGAATTTCTTGGCCTCCATCAGTTTCTCAGCTGCTTCAGTGATTTAGGATTTGGTATGCAAGTAAAAGACCTGGGTTTATAAGTACACTCAGAGTCTTTCATCTCAGAGATTTTATGGCACAACAGCTGAGGTTTCTTTCTTTCTTTCTTTTTTTTTTTTTTGAGATGGAATTTTGCTCTTGTCACCCAGGCTGGAGTGCACTGGTGTGATCTTGGCTCACTGCAACCTCTGCCTCTGGGGATCAAGTGATTCTCCTGCCTCAGCTTCCCAAGTAGCTGAGATTACAGGCATGCCACCACGCCTGGAAAATTTTTGTATTTTTAGTACCATATTGGCCAGGCTGGTCTCAAACGCCTGACCTCAGGTGATCTACCTGCCTCGGCTTCCCTAAGTGCTGGGAGTATAGGCATGAGACATCGAGCTGGGCCTTTTTTTTTTTGAGACAGGGTCTCAAGCTGTTCAGTGATAGGATTACGGCCCACTGCAGCCTCGACCTCCTGGGCTCAGGCGATCTTCCTACCTCAGCCTCACAAGTAGCTAGGACTACAGGCATGTGCCACCACACCCAATTAATTTTTATTTTTTTTTGTAGAGACAGCGCCTTGTTATATTGCCCAGGTTTGTCTCAAACTCCAGTGCTCAAATGATCTTCCTACCTTGGCCTCCCAAAGTGCTAGGATTATAGGCACAAGCCACCACGCCTGGTCAGCTGAGGTTTCTTGAATTGAGTGACTCTAGCACAGGGTTCCTCAGCCTTGGCACTATTAACATTTTGGGCCAGATAACTCTGTTTGGGGATGTGCCCTGTGCATTGAAGGATGTTCAGCATCCCTACCCTCTACCTGCTAGACGCCAGTAACACCTGTCTGGATGTGACAACCAAATATGTTTCTGGATATTGCCAAATGTCCTGGGGGTCGGGGTGAGAGGGTGTATGCAAAATTGCCCCTGGTCAAGAACCACTGATTATGTAGAAGAGTTCATCATGGCCATCTGGGGGGTCATGGAGCTCAGCCCTCTGATCCCTGGCCTCGGGCTTAAGGTCGAACTGAGAATGCTGTAGGAAGAGTGGTATATATATTAAATTGGTCTTTAAAATTCCCATTATGTGGCCGGGCACGGTGGCTCACGCTTGTCATCCCAGCACTTTGGGAGGCCAAGGTGGGCGGATCACTTGAGGTCAGGATTTTGAGACCAGCCTGGCCAACATGGTGAAACCCCGTCTCTACTAAAAATACAAAAATTAGCCAGGCATCATGGCACACCCCTGTAGTCCCAGCTACTTGGGAAGCTGAGGTATGAGAATCACGTGAACCTGTGGGGTGGAGGTTACAGTGAGCCAAGATCATGCCACTACACTCCTATTTAGGTGACAAAGCAAGAGTCCATCTCAAAAAAAAAAAAAATTTCTATTATGTGCTTGAGTAAATCTTAAGACTTACTCTGGCAAGTCTTAAGAAGCTCTTGTGTGGACATGGTGGCTCACGCCTGTAATCCCAGCACTTTGGGAAGCCGAGGCGGGCAGATCACCTGAGGTTCAGAGTTCGAGACCAGCCTGACCAATGTAGAGAAACCCCATTTCTACTAAAAATACAAAATTAGCTGGATGTGGTGGTGCATGCCTGTAATCCCAGCTACTCGTGAGGCTGGAGCAGGAGATTCGCTTGAACCCAGGAGGGTCTCATTCTTAGCTGGGACTACAGGTGTGAGCCACCAGGCCTGGCCAGCAATATTTCTTTTACCCTTAAAAAGTGTCAGTAGAGGCCATGCCTGTAATCCCAGCGATTTGGGAGGCCAGGATGGGAGGATCGCTTGAGCCAGGAGTGCAAGACCAGCCTGTGCAACATAGCAAGACCTGTCTCTGCAAAAAATTTTAAAATTAGCGTGGTGTGGTTGTGCATGCCTGTAGTCCCAGCTTCTCAGGATTCTGAGGCAGAAGGATCCTTTGAGCCCCGTAGGTCAAGGCTGCAGTGAGTTGTGATTGTGCCATTGCACTCCAACTCAGGTGACAGAATTGAGACCCTATCTCAAAAAAAACAAACACACATATATATAGTTTTACATATTTATATATATATTTAAATGTTTATAAATTTATGTTTATATGTTTTTATATAAATTTATATATATTTACATGTACTATATATACAAATATATATTTGCATATGGACAGAAAAGTCCGGGAGAATAGAAGGATATAAAAGGAAAACTTAAAGGCCCTCTTCTTGTTATTAACAGTTTCTTATGTATCCTTCCATAAAATACAAATTTTATATATATATATATATATATATATGTATGTGTGTGTGAACAGATACACATATATATTCCTTTAGCACTTACATAAAAGATATATTACGCATGTTTAGTACATGTTTTTTCATTACTCAGTAAGTTTTAGAGGCCTTTTGCTATTAACATGCAGAGATATACTTTATTTTAAAAATTGGCTGAGTGTGGTGGCTCACGCCTGTAATCCCAGGACTTTGGGAGGCCAAGGCAGGTGGATCACTTGAGGCCAGGAATTTGAGACCAGCCTGGCCATAATGGTGAAATCCCATCTCCTGAAAATACAAAAGATTAGCCGGGTGTGGTTTCGGATGCCTGTAATCCCAGCTACTCGGTTGGCTGAGGCCCGAGAATCCCTTGAACCTGGGAAGCAGAAGTTGCAGTGAGCCGATATCATTCGTTCATTTGGGGTATCTTTTATCTTAAAATTGTATGTATTAAATAACTTATTTATTGTGCCAGTGGTACCAAAATGTACTGCTAATATTTGTAGAAATTTGAGTTTCTTCAGAACACCCCTCATGTTTAACTACAGTTGTGAATAAAAGCTAACTTGGTCATCTAGCTTATTGGATTTTACTTGAAAAGAAAAAAAATGCGTTGTATTTAGGAAGTATTAGGTTTTCTTGGTTTTTTTTTTTTTTTTTTTTTTTTTTTTGAGATGGAGCCTCTCTGTCACCCAGGCTGGAGTGCATTGGCACAATCTTGGCTCATTGCAACCTCTGCCTCCCAGGTTCAAGCTATTCTCCTGCCTTAGCCTCCCCCAAGTAGCTGGGATGACAGACCTGTGTCACTATGCCTGGCTAATTTTTGTATTTTTAGTAGAGATGGGGTTTCACTATGTTGGCCAGAGCAGAAAAAGGAGGAACTGGCCAGGCTACCGAGAGAACTGGTGCATAAGGCAAATCCGATACGCAAGAACCAGGATCTGGAGATAAAGTCAAGCGACCACCTCTGACTGTGCCTGTATTGCCCAAATTCTCCGCCCGATTCTACTGCTAAGCTCCACTGAGCTGCAGACACCGCCTGGCAATGGGACCTGCTCTTAACATCAAACCCGGGACCATCTTGCTTTGTCACTGGACGTGGAGAGAACCCATTTCTCCAGACTTTTACCTACGCATGCCTGAAATAGCATACTTGACAACTGTGGACTCCAGTTTTGTTGAGAGTTGTTTTCTTACATTATTAAGGCTAATGATGAGACAACCCATATATGTCTCGATTAGACACCATGTAGTTACTTCCTTTAAACCATCAGTCAGCCCTTTATGTGAGTCTTCACTCTGACTAGAATTTAGTGTCCGTGTCAGCACAGTGTAATCTCTATTGCTATTGTCCTTTAAACCATCATTCGGCCCTTTATATGGGTCTTCAGTCTGACTAGAATTTAGTCTCTGTGTCAGCACAGTATAATCTCTATTGCTATTGCCCCTTGCCACTCTCCCCTTTCTTCCCCCTTTTAAAAAAAATTTTAACCAGAAAATAAAGATAGTTAAATCCTGAGATAGGGATTAAGTCATGGTTTGAATAAGGAACAATCAGTACATCAGATTCTATCCTCTTCGCTGCACACAGTGAATTTATAGTTAAGGATCCTTTTGCTGTGAGGGTAACCTCACTGCACCAGTGAGTAAGAAGATTGCATGGACTCACGGGGAGCCTCAGAGCAGCCATGCAGCTGGCTCCACCCTCCAGCCTGGGCAACAGAGTGAGACTGTGTCTTCAAAAAAAAAAAAAAGGAAAAAAAATTTTTGGGGGTTGGGTGCGGGGACTCACGCCTGTAATCCCAACACTGGGAGGCCAAGGTGGGTGGATCACGAGGTCAGGAGATCGAGGCCATCCTAGCTAACACAGTGAAACCCCGTCTCCACTAAAAATACAAAACAGCCAGGTGTGATGGCACTTGCCTGTAGTCCCCGCTACTCGGGCGAGGCAAGAGAATCGCCCAGGAGGTGGAGGTTGAACCCAGGAGGTGGAGTTTGCAGTGAGCCAATGTCGTACCACTGCACTCCAGCCTGGGCAACAAAGCAAGACTCAAAAAAAATTTTTTTTTGACAGCTGCCAGGTAGCCGTCTATATGGTTGTACTTAGCCTTTTACTTTCCAGCATAAGTGTAAGGTGGAAGATCTAGGTATGGACTCAAACCCCTGAAGCACAAGTGAGGTTTAGAGAGGGAAGTAAGGGGAATGAGGGAGCCAGAGCTCAACTTTCACATTCTGAAACCAGCATTGTTTCCCAACAACCCCATGGTACCAGTTCTTTGTTATGGAAGTGAATTTACAGATGACATTCCATGCCCCAAAGAAACCCAATAAGTGGAGAAGCTATGGTTCATCTCTGTTTCATCTGTCTCTAGCCTCATGCCCTTGCCACAAGGTCACACTACCTGAAGGTCAAAGAACAGAGCAGCTCTAGTGCTTTGAGGACTCTGAGGATTCAGGAGTAGAGGAATTGTGCTTTCTCTAAGCAGTAAGTCGGCACTATCCACAGTTACCACCTGTGTCTGTCATTGTTTCTTGTGTCAATCTAGACCTCAATTCTAAAGAACCCTAAAGACTCTGTGAGTTTTGGGGAAGGAGAAAGGCAATGTGGAAATATTTCCATATTGTATTTCTAAGATGTCTGTTTTCACTTTGTGGTTATTTTGACTGCAAGTTTTGAAAGATAATAATTTCATCTAGTTATTGAAAAACACTCCTGTGAGAAGGCTGCTGGTAAAAACCAGTGTTAGGACCACAAGGTAATACGAGAGTCCTAGCAACTGGCTTGTGCCATGGAAAAACATGTCATCTGTTGGGCAGCTACTCCCTAAGAAGTGAGTGGGTGCCAGGCCCTGGCTGCCAGAGAAGAGGCCAGCTCCAGCGGGTGTGGGGGCCACGAGGAGTCGACTGTGGTGGTGATGGTGGTGGCTGCAGAAGTCACGTGCAACTGGCCCTCCCAGGAGTATCATGTGTGGTCAGTTTCCCTCGACAGTTCAGTATAATGCACTTGACAATGACTTGACTGTTTTGCTAAGCATTCCCTTTCCACCCACTGCCACGCATGTATCGGACAGTTGGACATTTTTCCTTGGCCTGGAATGCCCCTCCCTGAATCTTTGTCAGCCTACTCCTGTTTATTCTTTTTTTTTTTTGAGACAGGGTCTCATTCCTGTTACTCAAGCCCAAGTGCAGTGACCTCAACTTCCCAGGCTCACGTGATCCTCCCATCTCAGCCTCCTGAGTAGCTGGGATTACAGATGTGTCCCATCATGCCCGGGTAATTTATTTTATTTTAAGACAGAGTTTCACTCTTGTTGCCCAGGCTGGAGTGCAGTGGCTTGATCTCGGCTCACCATAACCTCTGCCTCCTGGGTTCAAGCGATTCTCCTGCCTTAGCCTCCCTCGTAGCTGGGATTACAGACATGCGCCACCACTCCCGGCTAATTTTTTGTATTTTTAGTAGAGATGGGGTTTCACCATGTTGGCCAGGATGGTCTTGATCTCGTGACCTCAGGATCTGCCCACCTCGGCTTCCCGAAGTACTGGGATTATAGGCATGAGCCACCTCACCTGGCCTAATTTTTTGTATTTTTAGTAGAAAAGGGGTTTCACCATGTTGTCCAGGCTGGTCTCAGACTCCTAGGCTCAAGTGATCTGCCTACCTCAGCCTCCCAAATCTCCTCTTTATGACGCAGATAGACATGGTCACCTTCATGAACCCTTTGATTTCTGCCTTGAACTAGCACTTGAAGCCTTCCTGTGAGCTCCTACAACCCCTTAGCTTTAGGTCTTGGTACTTGCTCATGCAGCAAATAGACGTTCTGTGCCATGTGCCATTCTAAGCATCACACTGCAGTGCAGCTTCTTGTTTGTGTCCCCAGGCAGATTGTGAGCTCCATGAAGAGGGAGACTCTCTATGTTCTTTGCATTGAACACAGGGCCTGCGCTTGGGTGATCCCCAAGGAGCACTTTGACTTTTGTGGGAGATGTGGTTGCTCCTTTTGTTTTTGAGACGGAGTCTCACTCTGTCGCCAGGCTAGAGTGCAATGGCTCCATCTCGGCTTACCGCAACCCCAGGTTCAAGCAATTCTGCCTCAGCCTCCCAAGTAGCTGGGATTACAGGCACATGCCACCATGCCCAGCTAATTTTTGTTATTTTTAGAGGAGATGGGGTTTCGCCGTCTTGGCCAGATGGTCTCGATCTCTTGACCTCATCATCCACCTGCCTTGGTCTCCCAAAATCCTGGGATTACGGGCCTGAGCCACCACACCAGGCCAAGGTTGCTCCTTCCTACGGTGTTTCCTTCTAGCGAATGCAAAGTAGCCACTAGGTGCTATGTTGTGGAGGGAACAAGAAGTGAGACTAATTCCTGTGGAAGGAGTAGTAATGGAGGTAAGAACAAAACAAAAACTAAAAGTAATAAGGGAAGGCTTCCCTTCTCTGTTCTGCCTCGGATCTTGCAGTGAGATGAGGTTAACTGCCCTTAGTTGGCTCTACAAAGCTCAGGGGCCTCTTTGGGTGCCTGGCAACAACTTGACTACCCAGAATGGTGATTTTGAAGCTGGGTGTGGTCTTCTGGGCAGGAAGCCACCAACACCGCCAGAGCAGCCAGAGCCTCCCCTTCACTTCCTCTGAGCCAAAGCTCCGCCTCCAATTGAGGCCAATACTTAGTGTTTTGAGCCCTGTCTTAGAAACACAAATGGACGGTTTCTAGCAGCAATAACTTCTACCACTTAGATGTGTGATATCAGACAAGTCATGCCCCCTTTCTGAGCTTCAGCTCCTACACCTGTCTTGATCCTGGCTTATTCTCTGGCAGGGTCACCCTAGCACAGCACCCCAAGTCCAGAAACACTCAGTAAATGCTATTGTATCTGAGTCTGAATCTACTTAATTAGGGGAAGATTCAGTTAGTGACCCTTTCTCAGCTGTCCCTCAATCTTGTTCTTTTGAGCCTCTCTCTTCAGGCAGCTCCATCTTCTCATATCAAATTTCTATACATCAAATCCTGGTCTTGGCCAAGCATGGTGACTCACACCTGTAATCCCAACAGTTTGAGAGGCTGAGGCAAGAGGATCACTTGAGCCCAGGAGTTCGAGACTAGCTTGGGCAACATAGGAAGATTCCATTCTATAAAAAAATAACAAAATTAGCCAGGCATGGTGGTGCACACCTGTAGTTCCAGCTAACTCAGGAGGGTGATGTGGGCGGATTCCTTCAGCCCAGGAGGTCGAGGCTTCAGTGAGCTGAGATTGTGCCACTGCATTCCAGCCTGGGTGACAAGAGTGAGACCCAGTCTCAAAGGAAAGTAAATATATAAATAAAGGCCAGGCACGGTGGCTCACACCTGTAATCCCAGCACTGTGGGAGGCTGAAGAGGGTGGATCACCTGAGGTCAAGAGTTCGAGACCAGCCTGGCCAACATTATGAAACCCTGCCTCTATTAAAAATACAAAAATTACCCGGCATGGTGGCGGATGCCTGTAACCCCAGCTTCCTTGAACCCAGGAAGCAGAGGTTGCAGTGAGCTGAGATGGCTCACTTGGGAGGCTAAGACAGGAGAATCACTTAAACCTGGGAGGCAGGGGTTGCAGCGAGTTGAGCAGAGAGATCACGCCACTGCACTCTAGCCTGGGTGACAGAATGAGACTCTGTCTCCAAAAAAATAAAGTAAAAAAGAAATATATAATTAAAAAAATATATAGACATGCTATAAAGTGCACAAATCTTAATTGTATGACGTAATGAATTTGTACAAAGTGGGCATACCCCATTACTAACTTCTAGGTCGAAATACAGAATATTATGAGCACCTCAGAAGCCTTCCTCATGCTCCCTCAAATTATTAACCTCCTGAAAGATTATTGCTTTAGTGTTATCTGTTTCTGAACCAAATGGAGTAATTTAGTGTCTGTCTTCTTGTGTTGAACACCATGTCTGTGAGATCATCCATCCCCTGAGTATCCTGCTTTTCCATGCCTGTGTATCTGAACATGCCTATTCTTTCTGCCAGGACACACCATGCCCTATCCTGGCCCAGCCAGTCTGGGCAGCTCCTCCAGACACAGATCAGACCTTGTTTCTTTAGGAAAACTTCAGTGATCAGCTCTGAGTTTGAATCCCAGCCCTTCCACCTACCAGCTGTATGTCTTTGCGCAAACATTACTAACTTCTCCATGCCTGACTTTTGCTGAATAAGTTATATAGTTCAGAGCTGTTGTGAATTTCAAGTGAGATAATAATATACTAAATACTTAGGGCAGTGTCTGGAGTGTAGGAAGTGCTTAACAAATGTTAGCTAGAACTATTGTGAATACTCTGCTTTTCTAATTCCTCTACACCTTGTACATACCCTGTCATAATGTTTGTTTTAATTACTATTATTTTGAGTTGAAGTCTTGCTCTGTCGCCCAGGCTGGAGTGCAGTGGCACGATCTCGGCTCACTGCAACCTCTGCTTCCCAGGTTCAAACGAATCTCCTGCCTAAGCCTCCTGAGTAGCTGGGACTACAGGTGCATGGTACCATGCCCGGCTAATTTTTTTTTGTATTTTTAGTAGAGATGTGGTTTCACTATGTTGGCCAGGCTGGTCTCGAACTCCTGACCTCAGGTGATCTGCCTGCCTTGGCCTCCCAAAGTGCTGGGATTACAGGCATGAGCCAGCACACCCACCCAGCCTCGTTTTAATTATTGTTTGTCCTACTGGGAGTCCTTAATTCCTTGAGTAGGGATTGTGTCTTACTGTATTTCGTTAACAGATTTCTACTAAGTATGCACTATATTCTAGCACTGAGGATACAGTGATGGAGCAAGCCCTTGGATTTACTGGCCTTTACTTGGCTTTAATGGGAAGAGAACGATAATAAGAAAAATAAAGAATTGAGACCATTTCAGATAGGGATAAGCACTATGAGGGAAGCAAAGCAGTGTGTGATAGTGGGTGGGGGTGCTACTTAAGCTGAGAGGGAGGCGGTCTTCTTGAAGAGGTGGTATTGGAGTAAATTCTCGTGGCACGGAAAGAAGCAGGTTTGTTCAGATAACAAGGGGGAACCGTAAGAGCAGAGGCTCTAAGCTAGGCAGATTAAGCTGTATGTCCGAGGAACAGCAACCAGGGCGGCGTGGCTGGAGCCCAGTGAGTGATGAGGTTGGAGAGATGGACAAGGGCCCACAGGATGGGGACAGAGTTGCTCAGTTATTTCTAGACTTTTCTCTTTCCCCTATCCTTTCTCATCCACCCTTGTTCAGTGACCCATATTATCTTTGCCAGAGATGTGTAAGCAAGATGAAGGAGGCAAGCCTGGGCCAGTTAGAGAAAAGGTAAGCAGGAAACAGGTTTGGTCAGTTCCTCCCCTTTCTCTGCCTCCAGGAAGGGTCCAGATCCCTGGACAAGCATAAGGATGTGGGCATAAGTGGAGGAGGGAGGCCGAACAGCCAGAGGGGCTGCAGAGGGAGCAGGTCCCTTAGTGGAAGCAGCCCCAGCAGATGTAACCCCTTGTGGAGCAGCAGGTAACCGAGGAACACAGCTGGAGTCCTGAGAGTAGAGTCGGGGGGCGCTCCTGGTGAGGCCTGGGCCATGACCAGCCAGGGGAATCAAGATGGAGGGGTGGGCTGTAGTCTCAGAGATATGAATTATACAACAGTGTCAACCTTTTGGCAACCACAGAGGTACTTTAATTTAATTATTTTTAATTTTAAATTGTTTATTTACTTATTTTTTTGAATCTCACTCTGTTGCCCAGACTGGACTGCAGTGGTGTTATCTTGGTTCACTGCAGCCTTTACCTCGTGGCTCAAGTGATCCTCCCACCTCAGCCTCCTGAGTAGTTGGCACTATAGATGCATACCACCACGCCCAGCTAATTTTTGTATTTTTTTTGTAGAGACAGGGGTCTTGCTATGTTGCCTAGGCTTTAACTTTTTTTTTTTTGAGACAGAGTCTCGCTCTGTTGCCCAGGCTGGAGTAAGGTGGCAGGATCTTGGCTCACTGCAACCTCCACCTCCTGGGTTCAAGTGATTCTCCTGCCTCAGCCTCCCAAGTAGCTGGGATTACAGGGACATGCCACCATGCCTGGCTAATTTTTGTATTTTTAGTAGAGACAGGATTTCACTATGTTGGCCAGGTTGGTCTCAGACTCCTGACTTCAAGTGATCTGCCTGCCTTGGCCTCCCAAAGTGCTAGGATTACAGGTGTGAGCCACTGAGCCCAGTCCTAATTTTTATTTTTTAATATTTATTTATTTATTTTGAGATGGAGTCTTGCTCTGTCACCCAGGCTGGAGGGCAATGATGCAATCTTGGCTCACTGCAACCTCTGCCTCCTGGGTTCAAGCCATTCTCCTGCCTCAGCCTCCCAAGTAGCTGGGATTACAGGCAATCATCACCATGCCCAGCTAATTCTTGTATTTTTAGTAGAGACAGGGTTTCACCATGTTGGCCAGGCTGGTCTTGAACTCCTGACCTCAGGTGATCCACCTGCACGTGGCCTTCTAGAGTGCTGGGATTACAGGCATGAGCCATGGTGTCTGGCCTAACTTTTACTTTTTAATGAACTATTACACATAAGAAAAGCAAATAAAACATGTACCATACAATAAATAATGATAAGGCAAACATCCAGGTAATCACCCAGGTCATGAAACAGAACCTTGCCAACACTGTCCCCCGAAACCCCGAGCCCTTCCAGATTCTAATTCTTTTTAGAGGCAGCCACCAGCTGAATTTTTATGGTAATCAGTTCCTTGGTTTTCTTTGTAGTTTTCGCCTATGAATCACACAGAAAGTCTTAAATTAGAATTTTCTCACATAAATCCCAAGCCCAAAGACCTCAGAGGAAAGCCTCTTTAATGGAGATCTTCTTCTTTAGTAAATCTTGGCAGGCCCTTGGGGAGATGGTGGTGGATTTGCAGTCTTTTGCATTTGGCAGAGAATGCAGTATGAGGCTTCTCTCATTCAGCCAAAGTGTTCCAGGCATCGGAAGAGGACTGTGAGGGGCACAGCAATGCATCCAAAACCAAGCCTGCCCCTGGGAGCTTGCAGTAGGGTGGAAAAAGCATGGGTAAACATGATAGCCCAGCTGGAGGGCCTGGAGAGGGGCTCTGATAAGTGCCCTGGCAGTTTAGAAGAGGCATCAATCCCTTTTGGCAGCGGGAAGCAGAGCTGCCTTTGCGGAAGAGGTGGTGTTGTGTTAATTCATTTATCAGACATTTTTGAGGGATGGCCGTGTGCCAGGAAATTAGGTAAAAGAATACAAGAATGAATAAGATCTCTGCCTGTTCATGGCCCAATAGTTAGCGTAGATAGATACAAATAATTCCAATATGAGAGGCTTTAAATACAAAGCGGTGTAAGACTGATTGGCTGCCTGGGGTTTTCAAGGGAGATTTCAAAACTGAGGCCTAGGCTAGTCCTTGAAGGAGAGAAGAGTGGAGTTGGGTAGGGAAAGGACACAAGGTCAATGTTGGCAAGATGTACGGTTCATGGTGGGAAGGAGAGTGGGAGTTGACACATAGGATGGATAAATAGGAAAGGTGTTTTAGGAATAGGATCAGCATGAGTAGTGGCAGAGAGGTGAGAAGTCATGGTTCCTGCCTGCATGATACTAAGTATTATACAGTCTAGCTGCAGCACAGGTGTGTAATGGAAGGTGTGATGATTAATTTTATATGTCAACTTGACTGGGCCATGGGGTGCCCAGGTATTTGGCCAAACATTATTTTGGGTGTTTCTGCAAACTTGTTTCTGGATGAGAATAAGACCTGCATCAGGGGACCGAGTAAAACAAATTGCCCTCTCATCCAGTCAGTTGAAGGCCTAAGTAAAATCAAAAGTCTGACCCTCCCTTGACTAAGGGAGAAGTTTTCTTGCCTTCAGCCCTCAGAGAGAAAGCTTGGCTCTTCCTCAGTCTTGGGCCTGCCGGCCTTTGGACTGGATCTAAAACATTAGCTCTCCTGATTCTCAGGCCTTCGGGCTTGGACTGGGGCTACACCATCGGCTCTCCTGGGTCTCTAGCTCACCAACTCACCCTTCAAATCTTGGAACTTGCCCTCCATGGTCATGTGAGTGAGCTAACTCCTTATAATAAATCTCTCTCTCTCTATATATAATATAATGTAATATATAATTATATATGGACCATTCTATATGTATATAACCATTCTCTCTCTAGAATATGTATTATGTATAGAATGGTTTTTTATTTTTTTTGAGACTGAGTCTCACACTGTCACCCAGGTTGGAGTGCCATGGTGTGATCTCAGCTCACTGCAACCTCCGCCTCCCGGGTTCAAGCAATTCTCCTGCCTCAGCCTCCCAAGAAGCTGGGACTACAGGTGCATACTGCCATGCCCAGCTAATTTTTTTTGTATTTTTAGTAGAGACAGGGTTTCACCATGTTGCCCATGGTGGTTTCAAACTCCTGAGCTCAGGCAATCCACCCGCCTGGGCCTCCCACAGTGCTAGATGACAGGCATGAGCCACTGCACTCGGCCTATGGAATGGTTTTATTTATTTTTATTATTATTATTTTTCGAGATGGAGTCTTGCTCTGTTGCTCAGGCTGGAGTGCAGTGGTATGATTTCGGCTCACTGCAACCTCCGCCTCCCCGGTTCAAGTCATTCTCCTGCCTCAGCCTCCTGAGTAGCTGGGATTACAGGCACAACCACCACACTCGGCTACTTTTTGTATTTTTAGTAAAGACAGGGTTTCACCATGTTGGCCAGGTTGGTCTTGAACTCCTGAACTCTAGTGATACACCTACCTCGGCCTCCCAAAGTGCTGGGATTACAGGCACGAGCCACTACACCTGGCTGGAATGGTTTTATATGTAATATATAAATAATATATCTTATCATTCTATTGGTTCTGTTTCTCTAGAGAACTCTGACTAATACAAAAGGAATGGACAATAACTTTGGAAAGGCAATGATCATAGAGGACACAGAATATCTGGCTACAGGTCTTAAATTTTGGCTGGGCGTGGTAGCTCATGCCTGTAATCCCAGCACTTTGGGAGGCCGAGGCAGATGGACCACTTGGGATTGGGAGTTCGAGATTAGCCTGACCAACATGGAGAAACCCTGTATCTACCAAAAATACAAAATTAGCCTGGTGTGGTGGCGCGTGTCTGTAATCCCAGCTACTTGGGAGGTTGAGGCAGGAGAATTGCTTGAACTTGGGAGGTGGAGGTTGTGGTGAGCCGAGATTGTGCCATTGCACTCCAGCCTGGGCAATAAGAGTGAAGCTCTGTCTCAAAAAAAAAAAAAAAAAAAAAAAAAAAGGTCTTAAATTTTATTCTGAGGACAAAGGAGAAAACACTGAAGGTTTCTGAGTAAGGGAGTGACCTAATCAGAGCTATGATCTAGGAAGATAAATGTTGTGCTTTGTAAAATGAATTAAAGCAGAGATTCTTTTTATTTTTTTTGAGACAGGGTCTTGCTTTGTCACCCAGGCTGGAGTGCAGTGGCATGATCATAGCTTACTGCAGCCTCAACCCTCTGGGTTCAAGCGACCCTCCCACCTCAGCCCCCACAAGTAGCTGGGACTGTGGGTACTCACCACCACATTATTAATTTTTATATTTCTTGTAGAGATGAGGTCTCATAGTTGCCCAGGCTGGTCTCAAACTCCTGGGCTTAAGTGATCCTCCTGTTTCAGCTTCCCAAAGTGTTGGGATTACAGGCATAAGTCACCGTGCCTGACCCAAAGCATAGAGCTTGAAGTGAGTCTCTAGAAATTAGACATGAATTTTGTGGGTATAGGATCTGTGATACAGAAAAGGTTGGGAACTCTTGGATGTATAAGGCTATAGGGGCCAAGAACAGACATAGGTGCTTAGACTCCGGAGTAGGTGGGAGTTAGAAGATGATTTTTTTTTTTTTTTTTTTTTTTTGTGATGGAGTCTCCCTCTGTCACCCAGGTTGGAGTGCACATGATCTCTGCTCACTGCAACCTCTGCACCCCAGGTTCAAGTGATTCTTCTGCCTCAGCCTTCTGAGTAGCTGGGATTACAGGCATGCGCCACCATGCCTGGCTATTTTTGTATTTTCAGTAGAGACAGGGTTTTACCATCTTGGCTAGGCTGGTCTCAAACTCCTGACCTCGTGATCCACCCTCCTTGGCCTCCCAAAGTGCTAGGATTACAGGCATGAGCCACCACGCCTGGCCTGGAAGACAATTTTGATGGTGCTGAATAGCTGGAAATTTGAAAATGGGGGTGGGAATAGGGGTTGGAAGAGGTATAGATTTGGGAGTCATTACCTAGAGGGTAGGGACAAGTAACTCATGGACAAACAAGCAGGGCAGGGGTGGCAGAGTGATTCATCAACAATTTGGCAGTTATAAGTGACAGAAACCTACTCAATCTGGTTCAGGCAGTAGAGGGAATTTATTGCTAATGTGACTGAAGACTGAAGCAAGACCGGATCCAATGGCTCATGCAATGCCACTGGGACTTGGTTTCATGTCTCCATCTCTCATTTCTGTTTCCCCCTCTGTCTTGGTCTCGTTCTCAGGCAGGTTCTCTACTCACAGTGGGAAGCTGGCTGCCAGCAGTGCCATGATTACATCCTACCCTCAGCAAATAGATTCAATGAAGAGTTCTAACCAAAGTTTCAGAATTAAATCCATTGGGTCATATGCCCATTATTGAAATGGGCAACAGGGCTCTCTATAATGCTGTGATTGGCCAAGCCTGCGCCATGTGTCCATCCCTGCAACTGGAGATAGTGTCATCTCCTCTAGAGCCACACAGATTGAAAGTTGGGGCAGGGGCTGCTCCAGAAGAAATGGAAGCACTGTTACCAGAAGGAAAAATAGACACTGGAATGGCAGCCACAGGGGAAGGGGAGCTGGAGCCCCACAGGCTGGCCTTCCTGTTAACAGGAGGCAGCTATAGAAGTGGGGCAGTGGGGCGGTAGGGAAGGCACTAGGAGGCTGGGGGCTGGGCCGGCAGTGAGGGAAATGGTAGATCGGGGTCAAGTAATAGTAACCCCATTGCCACTGTTGTTTGGGGCTGTGAAAAGGTCTGGGAGGGTTCTTCTGACAAAAAAACCTGATCACATAAAAGACACAGTGCTAAGTAAGTCCTTGTCCTCAGAATAAAGGCAGGAAAAGCTGAGCAGTTGGGTGACACCCCATCAAGATATTGCTGCTGCTAGAAAGGGCAGACATTGTCTGGGGACATTCATGGGATTGTGAGGCAGGATGAAGGAAAGGGCACTGCCAGCTAGCCTTGTGAAGGGAAGAAACAACCATTTTCCCCTCAACTTTAGAAAATGAAGCTTATGCATTTTTACAATAGTAATAAATTTACAATAGACCAAAACAACCCAAATTCCAACAGTAGGTGTCTGGGTAAATATTGTAATGCCCAGAGAATAAAATGCAGCCTTTACCAATGATGCTTTATTTGACATGGAAAGATGTTCACAATACAGTTTTTTTGTTTTGGTTTGTTTTTGTATGTTTTGTAGAGATTGGGTTGGTGGAGTCTGGCTGTGTTGCCCAGACTGGTCTTGAGCTCCTGGGCTCAAGTGGTCCACCCACCTTGGCCTCCCAAAGTGCTGGGATTTCAGGTGTGAGCCACTGTGCCTAGCCTCACAATGTAGTTTTGAGAGAGAAAAGGTGATTACAATCCTATTTTTGTCTAACAAATGTATGTATATAGCAAAAAGTCTGGGAAGGTGTACAACAAAATGTTAGCAGTTGGTATCATCAGAGGTAGGACTACAGCTGAAGCTTATCTTCTTTTTTTTTTCCCCGAGATAGAGTTTCACTCTTGTTGCCCAGGCTGGAGTACAATGGCATGATCTTGGCTCACTGTAACCTCCGCCTGCTGGGTTCAAGTGATTCTCCTGTCTCAGCCTCCTGAGTAGCTAGGATTACAGGTGCATGCCACCATGCCTGGCTAATTTTTGTATTTTTAGTAGAAATGAGGTTTCATCATATTAGGCTGGCAGGCTGTTCTCAAACTCCTGACCTCAGGTGATCCATGTGCCTCGGCATCCCAAAGTGCTGGGATTACAGGTGTGAGCCACTGTGCCCACGTTTTTTTTTTTTTTTTTTTTTTTTGAGACAGAGTTTCACTCTTGTCACCCAGGCTGGAGTGCAATGGTGCGATCTTGGCTCACTGCAACCTACGCCTCCTGGATTCAAGCGATTCTCCTTTAGCCTCCCAAGTAGGTGGGATTACAGGTGCCCACCACCACACCCAGCTAATCTTCTTCTTCTTCTT
>PVKP010017596.1:0-45794 GCA_004027715.1 Plecturocebus donacophilus | reverse complement strand
TGTATGTCTTCTTTTGTAAAGTGTCTGTTCATATCCTTTGCCCACTTTTGAATGGGCTTGTTTGTTTTTTTCTTGTAAATCTGTTTTAGTTCTTTGTAAATTCTGGATATCAGCCCTTTGTCAGATGGGTAGACTGCAAAAATTTTTTCCCATTCTATTGGTTGTCGATTCACTCTAATGACTGTTTCTTTTGCCGTGCTAAAGCTGTGGAGTTTGATTAGGTCCTGTTTGTCTATTTTGGCTTTTGTTGCCAATGCTTTTGGCGTTTTGGTCATGAAGTCCTTGCCTACACCTATGTCCTGAATGGTTTTGCCTAGATTTTCTTCTAGGGTTTTTATGGTGTTAGGTCTTATGTTTAAGTCTTTAATCCATCTGGAGTTAATTTTAGTGTAAGGTGTCAGGAAGGGGTCCAGTTTCTGCTTTCTGCACATGGCTAGTCAATTTTCCCAACACCATTTATTAAACATTATGTTTTTTGCTCTATGTAGAGCTCTTAGCGATACTTTCAGGTCTTCTCCTTGATCTTTTTCACCTTCTTCTTCATTGTCCTTGGGGGCTGCCAAAATTTACTAATGTATAAATGCTCTATCTCTATCTATTCTATAGAGAAAATACAGGTCAGTGTGCCATCCCCTCCAATTTTAGTTTTTAGAGATTTTTCTATGCATTTTTTTTTTTGACACAGAGTTTCCCAGGCTAGAGTGCAGTGGCCCAATCTTGGCTTACTGCAACCCCCAAATTTCTGGTTCAAGCGATTTTTCCACCTCAACCTCCTGAGTAGCTGGGATTACAGGTGTCCATCACCATGCCCGGCTAATTTTTTGTATTTTTAGTAGAGACAGGGTTTCATCATGTTGGCCAGGCTGATCTCAAACTCCTGACCTTAGGTGATCCACCCACCTTGATCTTCCAAAATGGAGGGGTTACAGGCATGAGCCACCGCACCCAGCCTATGCATTCTTATTTTATTCCCTCCTGACCCTGGGAAAGAGAGTCTCCACCTGCACTGAAGAAAAATTGCTCCAATTGCAGTTTTTGATCTCTTCTTTGGGCTCTGTAGTCATCTCTTCTCCCTGTTTTTAAAATTTTCTGTTTCTTAACTAAACCTTCCATTTAAAAATGTTAGGATATTTCACTTTTTTGCTTTATGTTATTTAACTTCCAATATCTTCACCCCCATACTTAGATTATTAATTTTGTCTCTTTTTTCTTTGCCTTCCAATTCCTTGAAGCGTCGGGTACACCCACTGCTTTCATTTCCTTACACTCTCTTTTTCAGCTGTGACCAAAAACTCCACTCAAACTGATCTAATTAGACCATCAATGAATCACTAATTGCTTCAACCCTTGGCTTCTTTACAAGTCTCAGCCTTCTTGGCAACTCTGTGGTATCTGGCATTGCTAGCCCACTCCATCCTCACAGAGCCATCACTTTCCTTGTCTTTATAAAGCCAGCCTGTCTTTCTTTCCCTAGTCTCTTCTTTGACTGCTCCCCGGCTGGTTCCTTCATTAGCATCAGCGCTTATTTCTCTGTTCATCTCTGAGATGTAGGATTCCCTAAGCCTTTTCCTTTGACTCTCTTCAATCTACATTTGTTGTGGGGATCTTTCTCCACTCACATGGTGTCAACTGCTGCCCAGTACCAATGGTTTCCTAATATATGTCACCTGCAAAAAAGTCCTCTAACAGGTCTCCCTGTCTCAAAACTCTTCCCCCATACAATTCATTCTGCCACTTGAACAAACTCTCTAATACACAGTTCTGTCCTCTGCCTTAAAAATGCCATGGATCTCCTTTGCCTTTAGGTTGAGGTCATTCTCTTTACCAGATCTCTAAGTTCTTTCCAAGCTTGCTCCAGTCACCTTTCTCCCACTCATTCAACACAAATTAGATCAATTTGGTCTATTAAATGTTGCCCAAGCATGCCTGCTCTTTCCTACCTTCATGTCTTGGTCACTCTGTGCCCAATGCCTTTCTTATCCCCACTTCTACCTGTAACACCCCCATTTATCTTACTTCAAATGTTACTCCAAGGAAAATAACCAATAAGAGCTAATATTTATTGAGTGCTTACTATGTATCAGAACTGTACTGAGTGATTTCCTTGAATTAATTCGTTAATCATCAAAACAACCCGATGGTTAGTTATGCTAGTTATGATCCCATTTTACATGTAGGAACACTGAAGCTCAAAGGAGTTAAGTAACTTATTTAACTGGTTATATGGCTAGCAAATAAACTTGATCCAATTCCAGAGCCTTCTTTTCTAACCACATTTCCAAAAGCCCTGTGTTTCTGGTACATATTTCTGTTTTCATCCATATTTTATTCGCTCCTTGATTATTCATTTATACTTTTCTTCTGGTGCCATACTGAGAGCTCCTGGAGAAAAGGAAATAGGTTTCCTTTGCCCATTTCTCCTCCCTAATCTATCAACATGCCTGGCAAATACTGATGGTTCAACAAATGCTTTCTGCATCTAAATTTGAACTGAATGTATTATGCATATTGACTAAGGGTGGAGAGAAACTTCAAGGTAAAAGATCTAATTAGTCTGACTATGTGGGTGACTGCCAACACTCTGAAATAATCCATTTTCTATTGAGTCCCATAAGAGGGCAAACATTTGTGTTTCATTTGGTCTCTAAATCTCTAAACCTTTTGAAATAGGCTTTCTATGTAGAACTATCCAAATTGTAGTGACTACTTGAAAAAACATTACGTTTGTAGAAACCCGTGTTTTTCAATTTTCTACAGGACAAACACTCAGACTAGTGACTTAACAGCCCTGAGATACTGAGACATTAAGACCCATGAAAATAGTGCAAAGGTAGAAATACAGTTCTCACAGCTTACAATCACAATAGCAGTTTTCTATTCTCCTTGGAATATTCTGCAACATTCTAAGTTTACCTTGAGATGGAAAACCTGTGTACTGTAAATGGTGAAGGAGGGAGGGGATGGTCAAGTGAGCAGAAGAGCATAAAATAGAGATGTCACCATACTCTCATTGCATCCATTTGTCTTTTTCAAATACAGAACTTGTGAGTCTCTCTACACCTATCCAACACATTGTAACTGGGTGCTTTTTCTTCAGCTGTATTTTAATGCTAATAACTAGCTTTCCAAAATCCACTGGTGCTTGACTTTTGAAACTGGTAAGGTGTGGTTGTGTTTTACTTAGGGAGCAAACAGGTGGATACCTTCACTTGGATATCAGAAGTGGCCTATTTTGAATATACTGGGACATACTTCTGAGAAAAGAAAACAGAGAGTTGATGTGCTATAACCACCTATTGGTCTGAGCACTTGACCTGATCTGCTTGGAATTTAGTCCTCCATCTCATACTTAGCCCCTCACCCCAGTACCCAAATCTAGTGGGGGGATAAAATCACGAAAGACATCATATGTAGGCTCATAGAGTATCAAAGCTATAGAGTTAATAGAAGCCTCTAATCCAGAAGATGAGGAGAATTAAAACCAGAGAGGAGACTGATTTTCTCTAGACAAAAAAAAAAAAAACCCTGAGAAAGTGGCACTAGAGCTGGCAAAATCCAACACTGGGCATGTCTTCCCAACTCTGCATTCAGTGATATCACACTGTGAGCTTAAAATTAGTTGTAGCAGGAGCATTTACACAGTGGAAACTGGCAAATGCTACAAATCAGAGTGCTTTATTTCCCCAAATAAGTGGTTTATCAGCACATCACTGTTATATATTTGTAAATATAAAACTTAATGATCTTTCCATATCCCCGGGAGCTCTATCTTCTTTCTTTCACTTTCTGTTTCTTACCTGTTTATTTGCTTTTATTAATTCATTAAACTAGTACTTGTTGACCGCCTTTTGTATACCACGTATAATGCAAAGGATTATGGATAAAGTGATGAAGAAAACAACAAAGTCCTGCCTTCATTGAGTTCAGTACAGTGGGAGATGCATGTATTAAGCATATGACAGTTATGGTTACACATTAAAAATGCCGAATATGGTCTATAAGAGCAGCCACAACAGGAGCATAATTAGGCTAGGGAAGTGACATTTAAGTAAGATTTTCCTACCAAGTTATTACAGAATATTGGAATCTGTGTGATTCCAAAGCTTTGCAGGCAGACAGATCTGAATTTGAATTCCAGCTATAAATAAACTTCTTGAGTAAACTCGGACAACTTGTTAAATCCTCAGTTTTCTCTTCCATAAAATGAGCATAATCTGTGTGTGTGTGTGTGTGTGTGTGTGTGTGTGTGTGTGTGTGTGTGTGTGTGTGTTTTGACAAGGTCTTACTCTGTCACTAATACTGGAGTGAAGTGCTGCAATCTCGGCTCACTGCAACCTCTGACTCCCAACTCAGCCTTCCAAGTACCCAGGACTACAGGCAGGTGCCACCACGCCAAGCTAATTTTTGTATTTTTTGGAGAAATGGGATTCTGTCATGTTGTCCAGGTTATTCTTAAACTCCTGAGCTCAAATGATCCTCCTGCCTTGGCCTTCCAAAGTGCTGGAATTATAGGAATGAGCCACTGCACCTAGCCATGGGCATAATCTTATCACCTACTCCACAGGATTGATGTTAGGGTTGAATTGATAATCTGTACAATGTCTAGCACTGAGCCTGATGGCACCTGTGTTTATGATTAATATCATTGGAATTATCTCTTCTTAACATTGCATGTCTAGAATGCTCATTCTGTCTGTGCTTTTACAGGACAACAGCTTTGCCTCTATGTGTAATTTCTCTGAGAACATGGAGAACTTGCAGAGGCCATCTGGCGATGGTGGACACTGGCCAAATCACCACTAATTGCCTAAGCATGCTGGCTCTCCTTGGTTGTGGGCTTGGCAGTTCTAATTAGTGCAGACCACATGATGTCTTTGAGTTGCTGCTCTTGGGAACTTGAGCCCAAGCTAGCAGTTCCAGGTTCTTTCTGAGGTTGGAGAGGTGCCTTCAGAGAATTGTATTTAACATAGATCTGGCAGGAGTGGGTCATGCCTGCCCCCACATCTTCCATGTGGGAGCTTGCTGGGACTAACAGGAGTACAGGGGTTTGTGATTAGAGGGACAGATGGAGAGTGGGAACATTCACTTAGCAGCTTTCAGCAACCTCTGAGGAAGCTTTAAGCAGCTCCAAGCCCTTGGCCTGGGTTTTGATTTGCAAAGCTAAGGCCAAGGCCCCCCAGCCTAGGGTAGGAAACATATGCTAATTCCAGGATTTACCTACCATTTAGTCTCCCAGCTGCCTCTCTTTGCATTGCCATATGTGGTCATGCTTCAGTCTCAATAACAAATACCAAGATATATGTTTACCCAGCAGAGTGCCAGGCACAGAGGAGGGACTCCATAAATGATAAATGAACAAATGAGTGCAGAGAAGTTCTGTGTTGCCCTTCTTCACCATGGTCTGCTTCCTGATTGTTTCTCCTTCCCTGCATCTTCCCCTTTACTTGCACTGATACGTGAAGCAGGAGCTGACTGTTTATAGGGAATCCAAGGGAGGTAAGGATATCCCCATGTGTCAACTTCAATACATGGGGAAAGCCTTACCTGTAGCCTGGTGAGGCATTAGTTTAGACTCCTTGTGGGGAGTTAATATAGCAGAGCTTGGTTTTCACGCCCTGTCTTTCAGTCACAAACTGCATGGTTAAGGAAGCCAGCTAATTTATTCAAGACTCAGTTTCCATATCTGCAAAATGGGACTAATAAAATGCTTGCCTTAAAACTAAGGAGACAAGCAAAAAGATCAGTGGTTTCCAGGGTCTGAAGCGAGGAAGGGATAAATAGGGGAAACACAGAAGACTTTCAGGGCAATGAAACTCCTTGTGTGACACTATAAGTTATACATACCCAGAGAGATCCAAGATGGCCAACTACTAGCAGCTAAGGATTGTAGCTCCCAGAGAAAGCACACAGAATGAGAGGACGCCACATTTTTAGAAAAAAATTTTGTTGCTTACGGATTAGGATTCCCAGCAGAGGAGACCTACAAGTCGCCGGCCCGACTCTTGTGGCCGGCGCGGCAGTTTTGCCAGTGCTTCGGTGCGGTGGTTCTCGATGCAGAGTAAACGGACTAGCTTCCCTTTTGATCGACGTTTGGATCTCCAGGAAGGCGAGTAGGGAAGCCAGACCGGAGATCCCTGAGCAGAAAAGCACCACGAATCTTAATGCCGCAGTTTTAGCCGGTGCAGTGGGTTGCTCAGATTTCAGCATTGGGAATCAACAAGTTGGACGTCCACTCAGAGGTCTAAATTGAAAGTAGGTAATTACAGAGAGGACAGGTGGATAAAATTACAATGACGGGAAGGAACCAGCATAAAAAAGCTGAGAATACCCAGAATCAGAATGCTTCTCCTTCTACAGGGGATCACAGTTCTTCACCATCAAGGGTACAAGGCCTGACTGAGAACGAGTGTGTTCCAATAACAGAAATGGGCTTCAGAAGGTGGATGATAAGGAACTTTTTTGAGCTGAAAGAACATGTTCTAGCCCGATGCAAAGAAACTAAGAACTTGAAAAAAGGTTTGACGAAATCCTGATGAGAATAGACAATTTAGAAACGAATATAAGGGAATTATTGGAACTGAAGAAGAAAACAAGAGAACTTCGTGAAGTATGCACAGGTTTTAACAGTCGAATTGATCAAGCAGAGAAGAAAGGCTATCAGAGGTCGAAGACCTATTTAATGAAATGAAACAAGAAGACAAGATTCGTGAACAAAGAGTAAAAAGGAATGAGCAAAGTCTCCAGGAAATATGGGACTATGTGAAAAGACCTAATTTATGATCGATCAGTGTACCTGAATCTCATGAAGCAAATGAATCTAAGTTGGAAAATATTTTTCAGGATATTATTCAGGAAAACTTTCCTAACCTAGTAAGGCAGGATAATACTCGACTCCAGGTAATCCAGAGAACACCACAAACATATTCCTCAAGTAGACCAACTCCAAGACGTATAATTGCTAGATTTATTAGAGTTGAAATAAAGGAGAAAATTTTAAGGGCAGCTAGAGAGAAAGGTCAGATTACCTATAAAGGGAAGCCTATCAGACTCACAGCAGACCTCTCAGCAGAAACTCTACAATCTAGAAGAGAGTGGGGGTCAATATTCAATATCCTTAAAGAAAAGAATTTTCAACCCAGAATCACATATCCTGCCAAACTAAGTTTTAAAAACGAAGGAAAAATAAAATTTTTCATGAACAAGCAAGCACTCAGAGATTTCATCACCACCAGGCCTGCTTTACAAGATCTTCTGAAAGAATCACTACAAACAGAAAGGAACAACCAGTATCAGTTATCTCAAAAATTCACCAAAACGTAAAGAGTATCTCCATAATGAAGAATTTACATCAACTAACGGGCAAGAAAGCCAGTTAGCATTAAATTACAATATTGAACTCACAAATATTAATATTAATTCTAAACTTAAATGGATACAATACCCTAATCAAAGTTACAGACAGGCAAATTGAATAAAAAGTTAAAATCCATTGGTACGTAGTATCCAGATCCAACTTGCAACAATACCCAAAGACTTAAAATAAATGGATGGAGGAAGACTTAAAATAAATGGATGGAGGAAGATTTACTAATTAAATGGAGAGAAAAAAAAAAGCAGGAGTTATAACTCTTGTCTCCGATAAAATAGACTTTAAAAGTAATAAAGACTAAAAGAAACAAAGAAGGACATTACATAATGGTAGAAGGATCAATGTAACAATAGAAGTCAATGATTATAAATACATACGTACCTAATATAGGAGCACCCAGATACATAAGACAAGTTTTTATTACAAAGAGATTTGGACTCCCACACAATAATGGCGGGAGATTTTGGTTAATTTATAATACACCCATTCGGAAAGTGACTATATAACAGAAAGTGAATTACTCTTTAGTATTTACATAGTATCTCACAGACCTAAATGAACTATTGGTTGACTGTTTGTTTGTTATTTTCTTCCTGTATTCCTTTCTGTCTCTGTTGTTAAGTATAATTGGTGGCATAAAAGAGATTTTTGATGCCTTTTTAAGATTGCATTCCAGCCTGGGCAATAGAGCAAGAATTCTGTTCTCTCTCCTACTTTTTCTGTCTCTTTCATTTTTTCTCTTATAGAAAAAAAAAAAGAAAACTGGTAATATATTTTGAGGGTGGCAACTCTAGCATCTACCACAATGTACAAATCATAGAAAAAAACTGACTACATGTTTGTCCACTACATATTATTCTATATGTTACCCTGATATAAAATGGAGCAGAAATGCCATCGCTAACAAATACCCTGCAAAAAAAAAAAAAAAGATATACATACCGTTATATATTTGTCAAAACTCATGGTGTGTATAAAGCAGAAGACAGAAATTGGAGAAGATTAAAAGAGGAAGAGGAGGGAAGAAGAGGGAATTTCATTTTCTGAGAACGAAAGTAAAAAATCGCTTTGCATTACCCTCTAGATTCTCTGGCGTTTGGTTACTCAATAGTAAGATATGTTTTCTGTACTGTATTCTTTGCTCTTCTAGTCATCCAGGGCAATGCTAAGAATTTGTATTATATATGCTGACAAATTTAGCAAAAGATCAGTCTTCAATTACCCTTAGTAGTGTCTCTTTATTATTATTAGCTTGCTTCTTCTTTACAATTCTCACCATTGCTCTTCATACTGGAGATGACTTGAGCAAATGCCTTCCTTTCAGCTGTGGGTGGGAGGGAAGTATCTCTGAATTATCTTTACCCTTGTTGATACCTTGCCTTAACATTTTCTCATTTAGTTTCCTATTCTTCCCATGAAAAGGGGAAACCCATCAGGTGCAGGCCAGCTTTTCCTAACGTCATGACTGCCAGAAAAAATTTTAAGCCCCATGTTTTCATTAGTGCAAGAGCTGCAACAGTCAGCATAAAATAGGTGCTTAATATAATGCTCTGTAAGTAGCAGGTACCTGATAGATGTTCCAAGTATAATACCATTAGCCTTGCTTAAAACACAAACCAACAAGCAATGCAGATGTTTCTAGGTGAAGGAGATTCTTTGTGAATCAGCCTTTTTTACTCCTGGGTAGATCAGCATTAAGATCCTGGTGGTATAAAATTATAAAGAACCCTCATCCTTACTTCTGGTAGAAGATGAGGGCTAGGTGCCTTTAAGAGCAAGATGGGTAACTAATTATTAGAAGAAACTGAGACATAAGACAAGACAGTGAGTGGGGTCTATGAAGAACTGGAGGGGGTACGCTCCATTTTTATACCCTGGCTGGCCACAAGACTACCATGGTGGGTCTGAAGTTTAGGACTCCTGGTCTAGCCTTTCCCTCTGATTCTAAGAGTGCCTCATATGTCATATTTTCTAACTGTACAATAATATGAAAATATTTTTCTAAGAAGTATCCCTTTAGGTCCTCAAGAAAGCCTCATGAGGCAGCTAGAAAATTTATCAGTCCCATTTTTCAGACCGTGAGATAAGAGTTTGAGTGTAAGCAGTTGCTTTGGGAAGAAAGGAAGCCCCAGCAGAAAAAAAAAAAATGGAAAAGAGAGTTAGGTAAGGAAAGATAGATAGGACAAGGCATATTAATGAGCAGCCTGCTAAGGTAGACAACAGGATCTTAGTCCTGCTGGAGACTAACAGACTAATAGACTGCTGGAGACTCCCAGACTAGATCTGGGAGTGCACAGATCACCCCTCAGAGCTGCCCACAGAGGGTGAGGAAGCTGGAATGTTTAGCTACCAGCTCTTTCCCTCGTGATTTAAGGAAAGCTTCTGAGAATGTATTTCCCAGGCTCTTCCAGTCCACTCTACCTGTAAACTAATCAGGCCCTACAGTCAGAGATGTCCTAGACAGAAAATTGCAAATGCTTATAATAGGAAACCAGTGACATGTACCAGTGCTGAGTACTAAGGAGATATGGGCGAAGTACCACCAGCAGCTGCTGCTGGAGAATCAGAGTACCCTACTCTCCTGTGGCAAGCAATTGCTACAGCTGTCAGAATTCTACCCGAGGTCTCTGGCATCTGGTCCAGTATTTCGTCCACCGATGAACATCCTCCTCATCTTAAAACAATACTTAGGCTAGATTGGATTTTTGGACACCCCTAGAAAGAATCAGAACTGGAATACAAAACAAGAAGGTAAGAACAATTTTCAAGAGTCACTTTATTAAAGCCTTCGTATTCTTCATCTTGAGTTTCAAGTATGTCTAAGTGACATTGGCAGCACTTGGAGGAACATTTAACCTCTCAGTCCCACACTAAATCATCTTTACAGAACTGAGTGTCTTTCTTAGAAATGCAAAAAATTTTTATCAAATTTCTGTCCTTGGGGTATCACAAGAGAGCAAGATCTTGGCAGGCTATCGTGGCAGTGCTGAAAGGACATATTTGGAAATTAACGAACAGAAGTTTTTGGTGGAATTCAGCCTGTGTTCTCTTAGCCTCTTGCTTTTGGCCAGAAATGAAGTCACAGAGGAGCAGTTTCTTAGTCACATAGAGAGGCAAGACAAGAACTCCAGGAAAGATACAAATATTGAACTGTAAAACTCTATTTCATGTATGTTTCTTAGACCCCAAGAGGGAAAGCAAAAGATGGGGATCAAAATATGCGAGTGACTAAAAAATATCGAGTTGCATGCTTGTTCTCCTGCCAGCTCCCATCCTCCCCAGCTGGGGTGGACCAAAGCCTAGAAGTGGACAGAAGCTGCTTAGAAGGTTCACCTGCCCCCAGATATCCCCCAACTTGCTGGACTCTTATGTCACCACTCTTAGGCATTCCTTTGCCATCAAAATCAACATTTCCCAAATGCCTATCATTTGTACACATCCTCTGTGAATCTTGCCACATCAGTGCTATTACATATTTAATATATTTTTTAGTCCCTTACTTAATGTTATGTCAAAAGGAAGTCTTAAATTACTGTTAGTGGAAAACTGGAATCTACTGCCAAACACAGAGGTTGCAAAAGTAAATAAAATGAAAATACAGTTAATTTGTTAAAATTCCAGCTAAATATTCTTACTTAACAAAGGCTCTCAGTCTGAGATCTGGTCTTTTTTGTAAAGTAAAAAAGACAGGATCAGCAAAAGTTAAAGAGGTGTAAACCTAAACTGCAGCTTGCTCCTCAGTGATAACACTTGCAAATTATCTATCAAGTGTACATTACACCAGGCACTGTTTTAGACACCTAGAGTACAGGGTGAGTAAAACAAATAAAGACTTTTGCTCCTATGGAGCTTATATTCCAGGCAAGTACCTAACAGATAAGAAACAATATAGATAATTAAGAAGTAAACTTTACTTTAGAAGCTGTTAAATGCCATGAGGGGGAAAAAAGAATAGTTGAATGAGAGGCAACAAGAATGCAGAAAGGTAAATTCTCAAGGAAAAGGCAAGATTTGAGCAAGAGCTTTATGGATGGGGAGGAGTTTGCCTAGCAGATAACTGAAGGAAGAGCATTTCAAGAAGAGAAATAGAGTGGAGAAGGGATTCTCAAACTCTAACATGCATCAGAGCCATCCAGTGGGCTTCATTTAAAATATCTATTGCTGGATCTGACATCAAGAATCTTTTCTTCAGCAGGTCAGGGGTAGTGCCTAAGAATTCAAATTCTCAACATTCCCAAGTGATGCTGATATTGCTAGTCCATGGACCATATTTTGAGAACCACTGGGCTCAAGCAAAGGGCATCATTGGTAGACTTCCTTCAGAGAATATGGAAGGAGACTGGCAGAGAATTAATAGAGAGTTAATACTGTCTGACTCTGACTACTTTGTGCAAAATAGACTATAGAGTTGGCAGTGGGAGATAAGGGTGGAAGCAGTAAATTCAATGAAGGTGCTATTGAAATAATCCAGCCAAGAAAGGGTAGTGGCTCAGACCAGGGTGGTTTAGTGGAGATGTGGGATGTGGTCAGAATCTAAATAAGTTTTGAAGGTAGAACCAGGCTGATTTCCTAATAAGTGTGGAGTATAAGAAAGGAAAGAACTAAGAATAACTGTAATTTTTTTGTTTTTAATTATAAATTATAATAACATTGCTTCCATATGGTTAATACTATTGAATATTCTGTCTATTTTGCAAGAAACGATTACACTGGACCCTTGTTAAAATGACAAGGAAGACTTTATTCAAGACCATTGCTATAGGAGTCTAGACTATTGCAATAATTGAACTGGACTTCCCTGAAACAAAAGGATTCTTAAATACTAGAGGGAGCTAATGGAAAAGTAATGAAGGGTGTTAGGGAGGAGGTTGTTCAATGTGATTAGGACATTATTGGTAATTGTTAATTGTCACTTATGGGAGTTAGTTTCCCACTCTCCCACAAAGACCAGAAGATAGGAGCCCTATCTTTCTGGATGATGACATTTCAAAATGATGGCTCCCAGGTTCTTGAGAAAGACATTCCTTAGCAAAACTGACAAAAGCCTGGGAGAAATTTTATATCTTTAAAGGACAAAGAAAGAATTTACATTTGCAACATTTCTAAAGAAAATGCTTTAAGAAATGTAAGGTTAGGGGCCTGGAGTCAGAAAGAAGTCCATTTAAAGTTTAGCCAAGCTGATGGGAGCATTAGGCCTTTTTGGTAACCATGCAAATATTACAAGAAAAATAGAATTCTGTGTGCCTTCAAACAAAGTACAGTTCCAGTGATCAATGAGCAATTTAGATTGGTTTCTTTATCCTCAAGAGAGTCAGTCTGACAGAGGATGAGAAAAATTGTTGAAGATTTTCTTGAACTAGGTGTGACCACAAGGGGGCTGACCACAAGGAAAATAAAATAAAAACAGAGGCCCTCATTCAGACAATAGATCAGGCCTCTCAAACTCTACAGCAGATAGTCAACCCTTCCTACTGGCTCACTGCAACCTCTGCCTCCCGGGTCCCAGTTCAAGCAATTCTCCTGCCTCAGCCTCCTGAGTAACTGGGATTACAGGCACATGCCGCCATGCCCAGCTAAGTTTTGTATTTTTAGTAGAGACGGGGTTTAGCCATGTTGGCCAGGCTGGTCTTGAACTCCTGACCTTGTGATCTGCCTGCCTTGGCCTCCCAAAGTGCTGACATTATAGGTGTGAGCCACCACTCTCAGCCGCTACTTGCCCTTCTTACTCCAAGGCTTGTGAAAGATGTTCAGTCAACAAGAACAGTGATTTATATTGCAGGCACCATCGGGTTCATAATGCCCATTCCCCTCATTTTATTCATTCATTCATTCTTTCATCCACTTCTTCCTTTATTCTCACAAAATCATATTTACTGGTCACCTATCCTGTGCTGAGTAAAACACAGTGAATAAGACTCAGTCTATGATCATGTCCAGAGGGAGGTTATCCTAGGCAAAAGAGGAAAGGTGACAAGGATTTGAAGAGAGGAAAGCACCAGAAAGTTTTCCAGAACCCCTGGGGTGATGGGGTGCAATCTTGAACCATCAGATTCTGACCAAAGCCTTGTGATGACTGAGAAGCCTGGCATAGTGGTTGAGAGGGTGGGTTTTGGAGTCTGGGGTCAAACCCTGGTGCTGCTACTTAGAGTTGTGTGAGGGTGGGCATATGGCTGAAGCCTTTGATGCCTCTATTTCCTCATATAAGAAATGGGGCAAATGACAGGACTTACCTCCTAGAGCTGCTATGAGATTTACATGAGGAACATAAAGTGCTTAGCATAGAATCTGGGATATGACAAAAAACCACATAATTTTATAATCATGGGATCTTTTCCAGAGACAAGCCAGGAGACACTGTTTCTCTCCTTTCCTCTAGGTTTAGCCTTGGATAATGTTAGCACATACCTGGATGACATCAGCCTAGCCCACTGCATTGTGGCCTTGGCTGAGTTCAGAAGAAAATTCACACCCTCAGCCTTTCTTTACTGAAGGTCAGAGAGAAAGGTATTAGCATCTGCTGAGTCTCAAGTAAGAGCAGTACTTAATGGTTTGCGAGGTAATTCCCAATGCATTCTTCTTGTTCTGTCTTCCCCAGTCCCTTTGAAGGAGGTGAGGGGTCCTCACCCCAACTCCTTCTAACATGCCAGGGTATCAGCAACCTGCCCAAGGTCAGAAAGCCCGTGTAAGAAATGTGATCACTAAATTCTGCAAACTCTTCTTGCCGTGACCCACCAGGGTGGCGCTTTTCTTTTTCCAGACAAATTCTAAAGTCAGTAATATTTACTTACACCAAGCAGCAATGAGAGGCACTCACAAATGTATCTTGATTTCTTATTGTCAAAGTAACCCAGCTGAAGGTAACCACAGGAGGCTTTCCCACTGGGGCATGCAAAGGATTTTTAGGCTTAAAAATATTTTCAGAGAAGAAGATAAATCACAACTAAGGGAACATAGGTATATATAAGCAGCCTCAAATGTACACCACAGAAATGAATCGTCACGCTCAAATGTTTCCCCTAGCCTAACCTATAAGTCCCCAGAGATCGGTGATTAAGTGTCCAGTGGTTCTCTGAGAACTCACCCTTTCAATCCTAGCTCTACTGCCTGCAAACTAGGGATAATAATTTGTACAGCTGGTGACAGTGGGGACCAAGCTGTTTTCAAATTTTACTTTCACTAAGACTTACTAAATTTTTGGAGTAATTTTGTGTAGGTAATGTTTCCCCTTTTCCAAATAGCCCCATACTTGCTTTCATAATACATTCTGGCTTTGAAGAAAAAGAGGAGAAATGTTACCACTGATTCAGCAAAGGTTGAGTGAGGGGTAGGGTGGGAGGGCCTGTGGGGTTCTAAGATCAGGCAACACCAATGACATAAAACACACCATCAATCATTTCTTGCCCCAGCTGAGCCATTGATGTCATAACAGTTTTCCATTGGGGATTTTTGTTCTTTGTTTTAAATAAATCCAGCAATTGTAGCTATTCTCTTTGGCACTTAAATTCTACTCTAAGCAACGGATTAAGTTTAGTGTCACAAATAGAAAGCAACATAGCAAGTAAAATGTTAGTGTTTGGAGTGATGGCTAGAGTCAGACTGTGTAGATTAGATATCTTAATCTCCTATTGAATTGACTGTGTGATCTTGGCCAATGGAATTCAACCCCATCTGAGTCTTAGTTTTCCCATCTATACAATACATTTATTTGGATACATATAACATGAATAAAGTATACCAATTCTAATTCTCTTAGCCTCACCTTTTCTTTTAGCTACTGCTGCATTAAATAGGTCCATGCAGGCTCTGGCCAGCTTTGTGAAGATGTGACCTGATGTGCACACCACATTCCTCTAGCTTCCTGCTCCCAGGCTTTCCTGCCTTGGTGGTGTGGGGCATCTGCAGGGTAGTGGCTGGTACTCAACATGTCCAACCTGGAGTTGTGGGGCATCCTTGACCAAGGGAAAATGACAATTTTGAACATTTCCTTACAACTCTGTGTGGGAAAATGTATGCTTTCATGGAAAACTATGCATTGTGTAGACCCTGCAGCTATCCCTGTCCCCCGCCCCAGGTTATCTGTTCTATGGAAGCTATCTTACAATTCTCTAAATTATGAATGACTAAGAGCAAGACAAAATAATTTTTGGCTGTAGACAAGCCAAGTGTGTCCTGCACGAAAGAATCCCTTTTCCACTAGGGTAAAATCTGGTTTTGCCTCCATTTGCACCTTCATTTTAATATCCCCAATCTATACATATATTTGTTCTTGGGAGACTCTTTCGAAGTAGGTAAAATATCTGTGTAGTTTCCTCATTGATTATTAGTTAAATATGTAACATGTGCTCAGTTTCATATCCCTATGAAAATTATGACTATATTCTACTTGCAAAATTACCTTTTAACAGCTCCTTGTAATGTTCCAAGGGATTAATGCCAGCAGCCTCTCTGCATAACACATAGTTGCCTTTGTTTCCTCCTTCTCTGTCAGATTCTTCCTTGTCCCTCACTATTGACTCCTTAATGTCACATTCCCAAATAAACCATTTATATGCAAGCTTTTGTCCTGATCTCTGCTTGGAGGAAGGGGGAAGCCTAAATTATTGGAGCATGAAAATTATTCTATCAATGTTAGTTATTATTTGGGTTCTTTGTCAACATAAATTAAAATCTTGAAACTAATAATGGAAGCCATATATTAAGGATGGCAGATAAACAAGGAACCTGGGTTTTCAACAATCAGAGAACCATCATATCAACCCTAGGTCGTATATGTTTACATGAAAAAGAAACAAATATCTTGTTTCATATGCCACCATCATTTTGATTTTTCTGTCACTCTTGACTGACCTTCATGCCAACTGATGCATCCCCTCTTTCCCTAAATCCATTCTTGATATGAAAAGCCATATGCATCTACATGAAAAAGGCAGAGCTGAGGTGAAGGAAAGATCCATGGATGATTAAGGGCAGGGTATCCCAGCTCTGATTGACTAGAAATGATATGAACTTCACAGTCGGCTAGAATTCTGCAAGAAATTGTCCTGGTTAAGATGTGACTTGAGTAGATGCAAAAGGAGTAGCTGGAATTTAAAGTAGCAAAATGGACAAGGCAGGAAATTCAAGGCAGAGAGCTTAAGAAATATGAAATATGAAGAAATATAAAATATGAGAAATTTGAAGGTGTTAAGAAGTATGGAGTGGGCTGTGGCAGGCGAGAGTGAGATGACCTCCCTAAACAGAAAGTGGAGTTCTGGAGAAGATATAAACAGTTCTCAGAGTACCTCTTCTCCTCTACCCACCTTGAAGTACAGTTGTAGGGCAGCCCTGAGGATCCGTCATTTCATAGAACCACCCAGCATTTACATTGCATCTCTGAATGTCCTTTACTCCTTGCTTCCATAAACCTCTAATGGAATTGTTTTGTAGATTCAATGAGATGAAATAGCAAAAGGACCTAGTGGGATGCATGTTAATTCTCCCTTTTTTTCCTTCCTTTCTCTGATGTCACCCAACTCAACACAAAGTTCAGCCCTTGCCAATTTGTACTGCAGTTTCAAAACTCGGTTTCTAACAGTGATAATTAAGCCATTTAGCTAGTCTACAAAAACCAACTGGCATATTAAGTCTTCTCTTCTTATATCTTTTAAAAAAATAATGATCCTTTCATACCAAACGCTCATTACAATAGCAGTTCCCAAGCCTGGTGTTAATTGTGTCTCTTTTTATACAATTACAAATCACACTGGCTCTGGACTGCACCATGTAATTATTTTTATTCATTAATAGCCAGCACTTAGAAATAAATAGATCCCACCTAGTTATTATTGAAGAGGGCCCTTTTACACCCTCAACAAGCACATCATCAGTATGAGTTGTAATAGACTGGCTGGAGTTTAAAAATTATGGAAGTTTATATTCACTAACCCGAAAAAGTTTGTATATTCTTTTGAGGGAGTTTATTGCAAGGAGTTCAGAAAAGAAGCAGTATAACTCTATAGCTCAAGTTTTTGTAAGAGAGCTCCCCATGGACAAAATCTAGAAAGTTCCAGCTAGGTAATTAAGAAAAAGGAGACTCCAAACACCATTGTTTTCACATATGACATTACAAATGAATCACCTGGGTATGTGTTAAAGGGGAAGGGAAAGAGTAGAGAATATAATATGCATATTCCAAGGTTCAAGACACAGAGCTTCTGATTGAATAAAGCTGTGTGTGGTAGGATCAAGGAATATGCCAGACTGTGCATTTTAATAACTTCACTTCCCCATCACTGGGATGTAGTGGCCTCTGGACCACATTTTGAAAAACAGTATTTAAAGATGTTCATGTGGTCACACAGGGCTTCTCAATGAGCTCAGAACCAATGCATGGATGGGCCCTAACACTGGGCAGAGGGAAAGATACGTCTTGGTTTGTTTTATGCTACTGTAACAGCATACCACAGACTAGGTTATTTGTAAAGAATTCATCCTTTCTCTATTATATAAATATTATATATTATAATATATATATTTATATATTTAAATCATATATGTTCAAATAAAAGAATATAAATTAATCCTATATTAAATATATTTCAAGAGCATATTTAAATATAGAATAAACTTATATTGTATATTTAAATAAATAATATATTAAATATTATATGTTATTTATTTAAATATATTTTTAAATTTTTATATATAAATATATTTGTGGTGGGGGGCAGTGTGTAGAGAGAGACAGAGAGAGAAAGAAAGAAAGAGAGAACTATTATGAGAATTGGCTCACACAGTTATGGAGGCCAAGAAGTACACTCTGCTGTCTATAAGCTGGAAAGCCAGGAAAGTTGGTTAATTCAGTACAAGTTCAACAGCCTGAGAACCAGAGAAGCTAATGATATAATCCCAGTCCAAGGTTGAAGGCCAGAAAATAAGGTCAGGGTTTGGGGGACAGCTGGTATAAGTTCTGGAGTCCAAAGGCCTGAGAACCAGAAAGTCTGATGCCCAAGGGCAGGAGAAGTTGAACACTACAGCTCAAGAAGATAAATTTATTCTTCCTCTGCCTTTTTGTTCTATTTGGGGCCTCAATAAATTGAATGATGTCCCTCTACATACATATTGGTGAGAACAACCTTCTTTACTCAATCTACCAATTCTAATGCTAATTTCTTTCAGAAACAGCCTCATAGACACACCCAGAAATAATATTTTACCAGCTATCTGGTATCTGGTATCAACCCAGCCTATTCAAGTTAACACATAAATTAACCATCACAGGGAGTTATGAGATGAAACAGATAGAACATGCCTAAAGATTCTACTTTTCCCCAGGTTAGTAAACCTGGTTTCTCTTTTGGAGAATTATGAGCCTTGAGATTTATTTTTCATTTAATTTTTTTTGAACTTTCTCTTTTTTAGGAGACAGATTAACACATATTTTTCACAACCAAGAAAATAACACAACATGCATAAAGAAAACCTGTAGCCATCAACCACACTTCATATTTTTTATTGCTTGCCTCCTAGGTTAACTAACACCAGTGAGTATCCTTCCTATAGCCTTTTCCACATACTAAACAAACATACACACAAAGATTTTTATCATTTGATATTTTTGGATACATCATACTATTTGCACTTTGCCACAGCTTGTTTTTAAAGCAAATAATATATTTGGACACTTTTCAAAATTATTAGAGGGTGAGTTTCTAAATTTAGCATCTACATAATGGTCTGTAATATGACTATGAAAATTCAATGGCTATTCCTGCCCTCACCACTTGGTAAGTTTTTCTTCTGTAGATCTTACCTTCCCCTCTTTGGCTCTTGATATGCAGGTAAAACCAGATCAACTTCCTCTGAACCAAGACATGTGTGATCATTTGAGTTCAAGGATCTCCTTAAAGTCATACAAGCTCTCCTGAGTTTTGAACATCAATTGCTGAAACAATCAAATTTGAATACACTGTTGAAGAGAACAAATAGGGTTCTTGCTTTTGAGAACATTTTATTGTGCATTATGCAATAATTATTACACACAAGAAGAGGAAAGCCTCAAGATAGAAGAGAATTTGGGGTGTAATCAAAAATATAAATCCTATCAGTAAGGCAGGTTTGGGGCATTCAGTACAGAATCCCCCCTAGACCTGGCATCATACCCTGTTGAATTTAAGTGCCCTTTTAAATCTTCTTACAGATCATGAAGAAAATGGCTAAAAAATTATGGGCAGTAGAAAAAAGGGGCATCTCAACTTGTGTTTTGCTTCTCCTTTTTGTCAGAAGATAGATATTGATGTATATTGAACTATCAATTTTCAGATCTTTATTATTTATCTATATTAATAGATACTAATATGAAATAAGTGAAACTCAAGCTGGGTGAGGCTTCTAAAATAGTTTTTTGTTTAGGTCTTTATAAGCAGCATTTGAGGACACTAAAAGAACTCACAAGTGAGATATAATAATACAAAATATATGAGCATTTGTGAGGGATGCTAGAGAAAAAACAGCTCCTTCATTTATTCATTCATTCAGTCAATACACTTATTAAGCATGTTCTGTTTGCCAGACATGTATATGATAAAATGGAAAACAGAAAGACAAGAACAATGCTTTCAATAAATGACATTCTACTGAAGGCCTGAGACAATAAACAGGAAAATAAGCTAATTTGAAATTATAGGTTGTATGAAAGAAAATACTGTGAAGAAAATGAGGTTATATGTGCTCCTAAGCTACAGTTGAAGTATATCACTCATATCTGCCTGCTGTACCCTTAGTTGAAGCCTGACAAACTGGAATCTGTCTAAGGAGACACAACCTGATGATAAATAATCTGGGAGTCTCGACATTCAAGAAACCATAAAAAGAAATAATGACATGTAAAATGGAAGATTCAAAGGTAATGTGACCCTTGTCTTTAAATCTTTCAACAGCTGTCATGTGGAAGAGAAATTATTAGACATATATTTGTGTGAATTCAAAATAGTTGGGCAGGCCTTTCAATGAAGAAAATATCCGGTCAATATATAAGAGAAGGTTCTGACAATTAGAACTGTCTGAAAATGGACTTATTTGCTGTGGGAGATAGTGAGCACTGTATCATTAAAGGAAATAAAACTGAAGAAAGTGGACCACTGTCTGGGGAAGTTATAGAAGAGATGTGCAGGTGAATAACAAAAACGGAAGCCCATCTACCCTTTACTTTTCCTCATACAAGAAGTATAGGAGAAAGAAGCTGTACTAGTCTGTTTTCACACTGATATGAAGAATACCTGATACTGGGTAATTTATTGAAATGATTTGGCTGTGTCCCCACCCAGATCTCATCTTGAATTGTAGTTCTGATAATTCCCATGTGTTGTGGGAGTGACCTGGTAGAAAGTAATTGAATCATGGCGGTGGATTTTCTCCCTACTGTTTTTATGATAGTAAGTAAGTCTCATGAGATCTGATGATTTGATAAAGGACAGTTTCCCTGCACATGCTCTCTTGCCTGCCTTTACCCCTCCTTTGCCTTCTGCAATGATTGCAAGGCATCCCAAGTCATGTGGAACTGTGAGTCCATTAAACTCTTTTTCTTTATAAATTTCCCAGTCTCAGGTATTTCTTCATAGCAGTATGAGAACAGACTAATGCATTTATGAAGGAAAGAGGTTTAATTGACTTACAATTCTGCACAGCTGGGGAGCCCTCAGGAAACTTACAATCATTGGGGAACGGGAAGCAAGTACATCTTACATGGCAGCAGGCACAAGAGAGAGACAGTGAAGGGAGAAGAGCCCTTTCTAAAACCATTAGATCTTGTGAGAACTCACTCACTATCATGAGAACACCATGGGGGAAACCACCCTCCCTCAATACCTGAGAATTACAATTCAAGATGAAATTTGGGTGGGAATTCAAAGCCTAATCATATCAGAGCTCCAGTTCAATAATTCACACAGTCAGTCCCCTGATGTGGCAATGTTTCTTGCACTGGATTTGGAAGAACTGGAGATAACTAACTCACTCTGCATAAAAAAAGAAAAAGAATTTTGTTTGCTTCTGACTGGGAAGGGACCTAGAAGAGAGGGAAAGGAAGAAAATGAAGCTGAAGAAGAGACAAAAGATGGAAAGAGAAGGTCTATTCTGGAAACTGAGTTGAAGAGGTGGCCTCTGGATTGCTTGAAGAGCTAACATCCCATTTCAATTTGTAGAGCTTACTTCTGAAAGTCATGTGTGTGTGTCTATATGGGTGTGTATGTTGTGTGTGTGCACACACAAACAAGCACTTATGTATGGATGTTCATGTATATCTGTGTTTAAGTTAGAAAACAGGACTGACTGAATTTCATATCACAGTTGATGTAGTCCAACAGAAACAACAAACTTTCATTTATTCATACATTTGGCAGGTACAAATGAGGCATCTATAATGTTCCAGGTGACTCAGGTCTGCAGGTTTTTACAGCTTATATTTACCAAATATTCATTAATAATGCCATATTTCATCAAATCAAAGATTATGTTGTTTGCAAGATGCATCATTATTTTATTTAACATTTAAAAAGTTACCAGTTAAACTGTAACTTCATTTTATAAGGTGGTTCCCACTTTCAGAGATGTCATAATGTGAAAAATGTTCATCTTATAATCTCAGAAATAGGGTGGTCTATTTATTTTCTTCTATGCTTGAAATAACACACATTAGGTATAGCTGTCACCATGTAAGTGGGATGTTGACAAAGAGGAAGTTTTTCAGAGAACGATGATGGTTGAATGGAATAAAAGCTAAGAAAGTAAAACAAAATCAAAGTTATAGCAAGAATTTCAAAGTGGAGATGATGATGAGAATATAAGCCTCCAGATATTCTTGGAAATCTTGTTTTATGAGCCCAGGACTTTCTTGTAATTTTTTAAATTGATACCTAATAGATGTACATGTTTTCAGAGTACTTGTGATATTTTTATACATTTATATAATATGTAAAGATTAGATTAGAAACATTTGAATTATTCTCTTTAAACTATTTTGAAATGTACAATGGATTATTGTTAGTAGTAATCACCTACTGCTCTATTGAGCACTGGGTCTTATTTTCTCTATCTAACTGCATATTTGTGTCCATTAATTAACCTCTTTTTATCCCTTTTCCCCCTTTATTCTTCTCTGTCTCTGGTAAACATCAAGCTACTCTCTATCTTTGAGATCCGCTTCTATGGCTCCCACATATGAGAGAGAACATGCTATATTTTTCTTTCTGTATTTGGCTTATTTCACTTAAAATAATGACCCCCAGTTCAATCCATGCTGCTGTAAATAACAGAATTCCATTATTTTTATAGCTGAATAATATTTTATTGTGTATAATGTATTACATATTCTTTATCCATTAATCTATTAATGGATTAATGATAGATTAATGGATAGGTTAATTCTACATTAACTTAGGTTGATGTGGTTGATTCCATATATTGGCTGTTATATATAGTTGATATATATATCAACTATAACTAACTATAACTGTATATATATATCTTAGGTTGTTGCATATATTGGGTGATAGAATGATTCCATAAATTTCCTGTTATGAATAGTGCTGCAATAAGTGCAGAAATGTCTTCAATATATTGATTTCCTTTCTTTTGCATATATATATTCAGTAGTGTAAATGGTAGATCATATGGTAGTTATATTTTTAGTTTTTTGAGAAACTTACATACTCTTTTCGATAGTGTCTGTACTAATTTACATTCCTACCAACAGTTTATGAGGATTACCCTTTCTCTACATCTTCACCAGAATCCGTTATTCTCTGTCATTTTGATGAAAGTCATTTTAACTGGGGTAAGATGATATCTCATTGTGGTTTTGAGTTGTGTTTCTCTGATTATTAGTGATGCTCAATATTTTTTAATATACCTGTTGGCGATTTGTATATTTTCTTTTGAAACATGTGTATTCAGATATTTTCCATTTTAAATTGGATTATTATTGTTGTTGTTGTTGTTGCTGCTGCTGCTACTGCTGTTGTTTGAGCTCCTTATATGTTCTGGTTATTAGGTCTTTGTCAGACGGATAATTTGCATTTGTGTGGATTATATTCTCCTATTTTGTGGGTTGTCTCTTCACTCTGCTGATTGTTTCCTTTTCTGTGCAGAAGCTTTTTAGGTTGGTATAATCTTATTTGTCTATTTTGCTTTTGTTGCCTCTGCTTTTGAAGTTTTATACAAAAAAAAAAATCTTTGCCCAGACCAGTGTCATGGAGCATTTTCCCAATAACTTCTTCTAGTAGTTTTATAGTTTCAAGTCTCATATTTAAGCTTTTAATTCATTTTCATTTGATATTTGTATATGGCAAGAGAAAGGAGTCCAGTTTCATTCTTCTGCAAATGGTTACCCAGGTTTCTCAGCACTGTTTACTGAATAAAATGTCCTTTCTCCCATTGAGTGTTCTCATTACCTTGTCAAAAATAAGTTAGCTGTAAATGCGTGGATTCTTTGAGCTTGCTATTCTGTTCCATCTGTCTACATGTCTGTTGTTAATGCCAATATCATTTTAATTCTGATTTTGTTACTATAGCTTTACAGTATATTTTGAAGTTAGATAGTGTGATTCCTCGACATTTATTCTTTTGGTTCAGGAATTTTTTTGGCTATGCAGGATCTTTTGTGGTTCTATATAAATTTTAGAAGTTTTTTTATATTTCTGTAAAAAATGTCATTGCTATTTTGATAAAGATTGCATTGAATCTCTAACTTGTTCTGGGTAATATTGACATGTTAACAATATTAATTTTTTCAATCTATGAGCATGAAATATCCTTTCTTTTTTGTATCCTCTTCATTTGCTCTTATCCATGTTTTTATAGTTTTCCTCATATAGATCTTTCACTTCTTTGGTTAAATTTGTTCATAGGTATTGTATATTCTTTGTAGCTATTGAAATAAGATGGTTTTATTGACTTCTTTTTCACATTGTTTGCTGTTGGCATATAGACATGCTACTGACTTTTGTATGCTGATTTTGTATCCTGCAACTTTACTGCATTTGTTTATCAGTTTGAACAGATTTTTTGGGAGGTGGTGTGTATTTAGGATTTTCTGAATATAAGACCATGTTGTTTATAAACAAGACTAATTTGGCTTTTTCCTTTCCAATCTGGATGCTCTTTATTTATTTATCTTGCCTATTTGCTCTGGGTCAGTACTTTCAGTATTGTGTGTAATAAAAGTGGTAAAAGTGGGCATCTTTGCTTCTCTCATTCTAGACCTTAAGAAAAAGGTTTTCAATTTTTCCTCATCACTATGATGTTAGCTGTGGGTTTGTCATATATAGCCTTTATTATGTTAAGGCATGTTCCTTCTATACCCAGATTGTTGAAGATTTTTATCATAAAGGGATACTGAATTTTATCAGATGCTTGCTCAACATCTATTGAAATGATAGTATGGTTTTCGTACTCAATTCTGTTAATGTGATATATCATGTTTATTGATTTGCATAGGTTGAATCATCCTTACAGCTCTGGAATAAAACTAGTAATTCAATTTATTGTGAAAAATGGTCCTTTCTAACGTGATGATGAATTCAGTTTGCTAGTATTTTATTGAGAATTTTTCATCTATGCTTATCAATGATATTGGCTTGTAGTTTTCTCTGTTTATTGTGTCCTTGCCTGGTTTTGGTATCAGGGTAATGCTGACCTTGCAGATGAGATTAAAAATATTCTTTCTTCTTCAATTTTTTGAAATCATTTGAAAGAATTAGTATTAATTCTTTAAATGTTTGCTAGAATTTAGCAATGAAACAATCAGTTTCTGGAGCTTTTTATGAAATTTTAAAATTTTCTTGCATTTATGTATTTCACAAAGTCCATTTTGTTATTGATTTCTAGTTTTTTTCCAGCATGGTCAGAAAAGATACTTTATACTTTCTACTTTTTAAAGTATTTTGAGACTTGTTTTGTGGCCTAAGATATAGTCTACTTTAAAGAATGTTTCATGTGCTAATAAAAAGAATGTATATTCTGCAGTAGTTGGGTGAAATGTTCTATGAGTGTCAATTAAGCCTATTTGGTCTAGTGTGTAGTTTAACTCCAATGTTTCTTTGTTGATTTTCTGTCTGGTAATCTATCTATTACTGACAGTGGAGTGTTGAAATCTCCTACTATTATTATATTGCAGGCTACCTCTCCCTTTAGACCTATTAATGTTTGCTTTATATACTTGGGTGCTCTAGTGTTGGGTACATAGATGTTTAAAACTGTTATATTCTCTTGCTGAATTGACCCTTTTATCATTATATAGTGACCTTCTTTGTCTGTTTTTACAGTCTTCGACATGTACTCTATTTTGGGGGAATATAAGCATAACTCCTCTTGTTCTTTTTTTGGTTTTCACTTGCATGAAATATTTTTTTCCATCCCCTCACTTTCAGTCTATGTGAGTCTGTCTAGGTGAAATGGGTTTCATAGAGGCAACATATAGTTGGGCCTTATACCTTTATCCTTTCAGTCAATTCTTTGAATTGGGAATTAAGTCTATTTACACCCAGTGTTAATGTTTATAAGTAAGGCCTTACTACTGACATAGTGTTGTTTGTTTTCTGCCTGTCTTGTAATTCCTCTCCTCCTTTCTTACTGTCTTCCTTTATGGTTATTTTCTCTGATAGTATTTTTTTAATCCATTGCTTTCTATTTTTAACGTACCTATTGTAGGTTTGTGCACTATGGTTAGCACAGGGCTTAAAGAAAACAGTTACCACGTTAGAGTGTTCTGTGTTTGTCTGTGTAATTACCTTATCAGTAGCTTTTATGCCTTCATGTGTTTCCTTTTTGCACGTTAGTGTTTTGTTTTGTTTTTCATATTGAAGAACTCCATAGAGTATTTATTTTAAGACAAATCTGGTGGTAGTGAATTCTTTCAGTGTTTGTCTGGAAAATACTTTATCTCTCTTTCATATTTGAAATATAGCTTTGTCTTACACAACACTTTTGAATGACAGAGTTTTTTTTCTTTCAGCATTTGAAAATGTCATCCCAATATTTCTTGGCCTATATGGTTTCCACGGAGAAGTTTGTTGCCAGATAAACTGTAGCTCTTTTATATGTTATGGCTTCTTTTCTCTTGCTGCTTTTTAGGGTCCTCTCTTTGTCCTAGAACTTTGAGAGTTTTAATTATTACTACTACAGGGTAGTCTTATTTGGGTTAAATCTGTTTGGTGTTCTATGACATTCCTGAGCTATTTATATCTTTCTCAAGTTTTGGATAGTTTTCTGGTATTATTTATTTGAAAAAGCTTTCTACCCCTTGTTCTTGCTTAATTTCCTCTTGAACATCAATAATTCTTAGATTTGGTCTTTTGAGTTAGTGTTCTATATTATAGGCAATTTTTGCAGATTTTTAAAGTTAATTTTTCTTTTCTGACTGTATTTTCAAATAGGTTGTCTTCAAGCTAACTGATTCCTTCCTCTTTGAACTATTCTTCTCTTGAAGGCTTCTTATGAATTTTTCAGTTCAGAAAATGTATCATTGTCTTTTTAGGGTCAGTCACTGGTTCCTTGCTTTATCTGTTTAGGGAGATCATGGTTTCATGTTTACTATTGTTTTTTGTGGATGTATTAATACATGCATCTTTGCATTGAATTAGTAATCATTTATTCCAGTCTTTCCTGTCTATATTATTTTATTTTTACTGAATATATTTGCTTACAGATTCTTTGTAGTCTACCTGTTGAGTTTCTTTTTCCTCCCACTAGGTTGCTGTTTCCTGTTCAGCACTAGGTGACAGCTTAGCTGTAGAAAATGACTAGACTGCGACATATCCTGAATGAAGGGCATCCCAACAGGAATATCCCAGCCATGTGGGAAGTCTGGTTGAGCATTTATACCCAAGGGACCTGTGGAACATACCTGCTACGGCATGGTGTTACTGAACAACTACTCCAATTTGGTGGCTCCTTGACCAAGTTACAGAGCACAGTTTCCAGGCTGGAGAGAATAGTCCCCCCTCCCATCTTTGTCTCTGGCTGTCTTCAGGGATATTTGAGTATTTGAGATTTTCTACAATCTTTAGAATAGAAATTTTGGCCAAGACTCAAGATTGCTCTAGGAAGTACTGAGAAAATGTGTCCCCAAACTGTAACATATGGAATCTTGCTCTAAAGATATTTGAAGAGATAAATACTTATAAAGAAACGAAGTATTAACGCATTTTGTAAACTTTATTCTGGGAAACACCACACTGGAAAACGTGGACCTAAAGGTTAACTAATTAGCTTTGTTTAAATAGTTTCTTATCCAGTCACCCAGTGTGTAAATCAGTTTAAAGTAGAACCTCTCGATTTATGAAGATTGGATAATTATAGGGATAGTAGCTTGAAGGTCTGCTGTTTAGGGCTTGTCATTGCTCCCAGGGAAGCTCTTGAAGCCTCTCTATGGTATGATTAAATCCTAAAAATCAAAGCTTGGAATAAGGCACCTTGTAAAGTGTCTTACAATGGTGTTCTCAGGTTGTTCCTGTTGATTATCAAGAGCTAATTCTGTTCGTATCTTCCCAACCTCATGTTCAATGACATCAAGCTAGTAGCGTAAAATCATTTACCATGGGAATACTTACACCACAAACATTCGCAAACACTACAAATTAGAGCTTCTTTCTTTTTTCCTCTCCAGTGAGTCAGTTTTCCAGCATACCACTGCTTGAAACCATGAGTCTAACTTAGCATAAGTCTTGAGATGAGAAAGGAGAGCATAGATGAGGGGAGCTGCCACTGGTTTGTAAGAAATATTATTCTTACTTTCACCTTTTATTGCATCTGGAGTAGATGTTCCCAGACAATGGGCAATAAACTCTTCAGAGTTTTTGGAGTTTTACCAGGAGATACCTAATTCACACACACATAAGTATTTTCTCAATAAAAATGAAAAATATAAATGAGATAATGTATATACAGGGGAAGCATGTGAGTATATGAGATGACATATAAAGGCACACATACATATGTGTGTATATATGTGTGTGTATATATATATGTATGTATGTGTATATATATATACAGAGAGAGAGAGAGAGAAGGAGGGCTGGTTGTCTTTATATATAAAACAGCTATGAATCATTGACTTAGGGCTTTACCATAGCTATTCAATCTTGTATGGTTTATATGCCATTCAGATTTTCTCTTAAACTGCAAACTCTTTGAGAAGAAAAAGCATAGCCTAGCTATCTTTTATTTCTACAAATCCACCTACAATATGCTCTGAGTGGATTAATACTTGATGATTAAGCAAGGAAGGACCCTTTCCCTATTTCTTTCTCTATTTGCCTAATGCTATTTTCTCGGATTTAGATAGATGTCTAGGGTAAGAGGCATGAAAAAAAGAAGCCTAGAAAATAGAAGTGATTTGGCAAACAAACAAACAAACAAACAAAATCTAGTTTCTGGCATGAATTAGGAGCTCAATAAATGTTGTTAGCTGATAGACTCAAGGTTTCAGATTAACACAATGAGTAGTGATGACAGGAGTTCCTTGGAGCAGTAGTTATGTTTTATTTATTTCTGTTTCTATGGTAATCAACAAGTTTACTAGATCAATGTCTCAATACATTTTAATTAAATAGTTATTGTGACAATGAAGAAATTCCTTCTACCCTCTTTGGCACAGTGAAATCATCTGTAAAATGGGGATAATAATGCCCTAAAAGGAGAAGATTTTATAACTGATCATTTGTAGTCTAGTTTAGCTGGGAGTTTTCCAGCTCTCATCATTAACAGAAGAGAGGGTGTTGTAATATAGGAAGGAAGTTCAAAGAAAGACAAGTTTTCTTCCTTTTCCTCCGTATCCCCAAGCCTTCCTGTTCCAGGTCTTTATACCTTGCTTCTCTGCATTGCACTCTCAGAAGGTATTTATGTGGTTATAAACCTACCATAGAATGGTACAACTTAAGATTAAGATGCTTTTATGTGACGCTGAAAATAAAAGACAGAAATCAAAGTATACATCTTCCTTGGCTCCTTGCAGCTTAGATAAGGTTTCAGCTATGATCTTGCACAGAGTCTCTATGGCTGTGCATCAATCCAACTGGATGAAAAAAACTAAGTTCCTTTGAATCACTGCAGCCTTTTCTTATGGTTCAGTTGGATTGTAGAGGATTAAAACTATGCTTTCTGCCTAGTATTGTGACACTCAGCAAACCAACCTGACCCAAATTGTAATCTCCATACCCTCTCATCTGCAATGATAGAAAATATTGTTTTCTTTATTTCTACCTTCTCTCCCTTGAGCAAAACCTTTAGATTTCATTTGTCTTAAAACTTACAGAATGCCTCATGAGGTCCTTCAAGAAATAATAAAATGCAACACAGGCCAGCAAGGCTTGTTTAGAAGAGGGTACTGTTTTCTTCTTATCCCACACTTCTGAGAGTCTTGGCCAATTGAGAATCAAGAAAGCCTGTCAAATTTACTTAATTAAAATGAAAAGAAAGAGAATCCACTTTAACATTTCTAATCAACAGGAGCCTAATGAGTCATGTTGGTTCCTGAAGTTGAGACACAGTAGGGCATTTTTGGAGCTAATTTGCTTCATTAATATTCAAAGGATGTAGATCACCCAGCATTTTCTAGGATACTTAAGATCCAGAAACGTCAGAGGGAAAGTTTTATTTTGTAAGTCATATTAAACAGATGTTCCACATCAAACCAACTGTAGCATTTAATATAAAGTGTTGTCAGTTTGAATAATTATCTTATTTCTTGCCTCAATCTCACTTTCAAAGTGGACCTGCAACTCTCACCCCTAAGATTATTCCTCTTCTCCAATATTTAGACTTGACCCTGATGCTACTAAGGCCATCACGGCCAGTTCTGGACTGATGGAAATAATTTGAGTTTTGGAGCCCATCAATTCAAGTTCAAATTCAAGTCTGTTATCTCCTAGGAGACATTTTAAGATGTCAATTTAGTCAGTTTGTCTTTTACTTAGTATTTAACCAATATTTATTGAGGCTCTCTTTGCCAAGTTCTATGCTAGGAACTAGAGAAAAAGGTGAATCAAGGCACTCTGAACCTCAGTTCTCTTATCTATAAGCAGGATATTGTAAATTCTACTTTACAGTGCTGATAAAATGGGGTAGGATACAGAAGACACATGGGTCATAGTAGACATTCAATAAATTGTAGTTTTATCTCTCCTAATCCAGGATAATCTGTATGGCTGCAACTAAACTCAGGCATTTGATTGCAAAGTTGTGATTTTTGGCCTGTAATCATGAGGTTGAAATATAGGTTTAAAAGGCCAATCTGTGAAGTACAGTTAAGCCAAAACTCTCAGTGAGGATATAACTCAGATATTATTGTCATTTATAATGTCATCTAACAAGAAACTTGTAAGTCAATAACTTTGAATCCATGTTAACTCTTTAAGCTACAAGTCATTAACAGAGTCTCACATATAGTATGCATTTAGCAAATGTTTCCTGTATGGTAGGAATGAATCAGCTGAAGAGAGAGTGAACTATGTCTTTACCTAATAACATTAACAATATTCTAGACAATTTACAAAGTTATTTCAAGTTTATTCATTTCACTCCTGTATGTACATACAGATACACAGAATCTATTATGTTTAGACAAGGTTCTAGATACTATAAATACTTAGTAAAGTGTTTACTTAGTACTTAATATTTACTTAGTAAAGTGAGTGAACACTTTTTTTACTAAACATTAAACACTTTACTAAGTAAATACTTTAGTAAATTACTCATATTTACTAGTAATACTAGTATTATTAGTATTTATTAAAGTATTATTAATGCTAGTATTAGTAAATACTAAGTTCCTGACCTCAAAGGGTTATATTCTAGTGGGAAAGACAGACAAATAGGTAAAAAAGAAATAGAATGGCATGTAGTAATTGACAAGGGGGAAAAAAAACCTAGTTTTTAGTTACCTCACACATTCTCATTCTCAGAGTGTGTTTTTAAGAAACTAAAATAAAATGGAGAAAAATAAGGTAAATAATATGATAGAAGGGAGACATGTGCATGACACTTTCTGAAGAGATGGTAGTGGGAAAATCTCTCTGAGAAACTGTTGTTTGAGTAGAGACCTGAATGAAGTTAGGGAGCCAGCCTAAAATCTAGGGTAAAAACACTCAGGGAAAGAAAAGAGCAAGTTCTGGGATCCAAAGTAAGAGTAAGATTTGCCTATTTGAGGAAGGACAAGATGGTTGGTGTGGCTAGAGAAGAGGAAAAGGAGAGAAGAGGGTGAAATTGGTGGGAGATGAGAACCCACCTGTTATGGTTGGGCTGAGTTCTCATCCAAATCTCCTCTTGAATTGTAGCTCATATAATTCTTACCTGTTGCAGGAGGGACCTGGTGGAAGATAATTGAATAATGGGAGTGGTTTCCCCCATACTGTTCTTATGGTAGTGAACACTTCTCATGAGACCTGATAATTTTATAAGGGAAAATCCCCTTGACTTGGCTCTCATTCTCTCTTTGCTGGCCACCATGTAAGAGGTGTGTTTCACCTTCTGCCATGATTGTAAGGCCTCCCCAGCCACATGGAACTGTGAGTTCATTAAACCTCTTACTTTTTATTTGTTTTACAAATTGCCCAGTCTCGGGTATGTCTTTATCAGTAGTGTGAAAATGGACTAATACACATCATAGCAGACTTTAGTAAGGATTTCAGATGTTATTCTCTATGCATGAAGTGATAGTTAATGCCCACAAGTGGCCCCAACAATTCACCCTCTCATCATTCACATGTATAAGTCCTTGTACTAAAAAGTGCATCCAATTTCTATCCTGTTGTATCTGGGCTGCCTGGGTGAGAGATTTGACAATACTCTATGGTAAAGTGGTATTCTGGGACTTAAGTTCCAGGCCTCAAGAAGACGAACAGCATTTGCTTCCATTCTCTTTGAGCACTGAGAACACCTCTCAGAAGCCAGCTGCCATGTGCCAAGGAGAAGTCACATGAAGAATGGAGGTGGTTCAACAGCCCTCACCTCAAGAGATTCAAGCTCACAGCAGCATCAACTCTAGGAATGCGAGGGGGCGATCCTGAACATTCCAAACCATTTGAGCCCCCAGCTGATCCCAGTCAACATAACATAGAGTAGGAGAACCACCCAGTCACTCCCGGTCAGCCAGAGAATCATGAAAGATAGTAAAGTGGTAGGTTTTTAAGAAATTTATGCAGTTGTGAAGGTCATTTTTTAAAACTTTTATTTTAAGTTCATGGGTACAAATGCGGTTTGTTACATAGATAAACTTGTGTCATGGGGATCTGTTGTACAGATTAACTGATCACTCAAGTATTAAGCCTAGTATCCATTAGTTAGTTTTCCTGATCATCTCCCCTCTTCCACCCTCCACCCTCTGAAAGGCCCCAGTGTGTGTTGTTTCTCTCTATCTGCCCATGTGTTCTCATCATTTAGCTCCCACTTGTAAGTGATAACATGTGGTATTTGGTTTTCTACAAACAATGGATAATCAAGAAACATGAGAAGCCATTGAATATTACCTTCATTACCATCTTTAATTTTTATTCTGTCCCTAAAGGTAGGCTTCATTACAATCTACTTTTCATAGGTAAAAAGACAGAAGTTAAATATAACTTTGCAAAAATCACACAGCAGGTAAAGTCCAGGGCCTGACTTTAGGTGTGGGTCTTCTGCAGAAATTTTTCTCCTCAGGTCGAGCTAATCATTGATTCAACCGAAGAGACTAACCTAAATTTTATAGACATAAATAATTCCAGATGCTCCATTAATCACATTGCTATATACCTGGGCCATGTCTATTAAAGCAGTTGTTACTTTTAAAGCCAAAATTGTTTTTATCATCTGCATCAGACTATTTAATATCCAGACTGAAAGCACTCTGGGGATGTGAATCTGTGAGATAGTGATGACTTAATGTCTACTGAATGTTTTGAGGTTGAGAAAAAAGTGAATAAATTTATGAATTAGCCTCTGCTTATTTTGAAATTCAAAAGACTCAATATTAGTAGTCTAGATTTGGAACTTCCATCTTGATCAGAGACAATCTTATCTAAAAATGTGAGTAAAGTTATTCCTGGGAAGAGATGCAATACTTGTGACAATCAAATATTGTGAAAAGTCACTGTGTTTAGGTTGTTACGTTAAAAAATCAGCATTCAGTTTTTTTTCTCAGTGGAGAAGTTGAAAATAAATTTGTGAGTGCATTTCTCTTCTCTTTGTTGCGTGAGAAAACAGAAATGTAAATACACTTTCTATATGTGAACTGTGCTAAGAACCTTTGAAGTTGTGCTCCTTCTTCCCAATGCGACGTCTGGGTTAAGGAGAAGCTTACCTTATATGGTGACTTGACTAGTGCATATAAGTAGGCCTCAGTGAATAATAATTTGTTGAAAGTTTTCCTCTTCCAAGGCTCGGTTTCTTCATCTGTGGATTAAGGATGTTGCCCAAGAAGGTAAGTATGTGCCTTCATTACCTTCATTGATGGTGAACACTTCCCACCATCGTCCATTCCCACACTCTACATTGCACCTTTCTCAAGATAGTGTCCTCAAAGATTCTACAAGTCATACACAATTGGCTCTTGAAAAGAAACCATTTATCCTCTGGTATGTAAGTGTATGTTGCCCCCCAAGCTCTGAAGTTCATGACTCCATGATTCCTAAACCATTGAAATCTTTAGAATAATCCAGATTCCTCTTAAAGTGTTATTATTGTAACAAAGGGAAAATGCTTTCAATATCAACAACTATGCTAAATTACCTACTATAGACTGAGCAAGGTGATTAATTATGCATTAAATTGATTGCATCACTTTTTACTGCAGTGTTTATAGTATCTTTATATATTTAGAATGTTAAAAAACACTTTAGCTCTTTTGAATGACAAAGTGAGCTGAGGTGTTTCTCCATTAAAATTTTCTCTATAATTTGTGAGTCATAACAAGCTATATTTTTATCTATAGTTTTGAATCATAAAACAAGAAACTTAAGATGTAAGAACTGGTGACAATAGAGATAGAGGCAGGGGGAGAAGAATGCTAGTTAATAAAAGCAGAGCCTCAGAGCCTTAAAAACAGTACTGACTATGTCTAAAGCATTGTATTAGGCCTTTAGGGAACTCAAAGCAGATAATGACAGTGTGTATTCTCAAGGATCTCATTGTCTAGATGGAGATGCAGTGGAATCATAGCAAGATAAATACAAATACTGAGACTTGTATTAAATGTTAGATATGCAGGAGGATATATTTCGAAAATTCAGAGAAATATCATGTGGACTGGGGCTCAGACAAGATCTTAAAGACACTTCCTTGGAGGATACAGGATTGCTTTCTGTATGTACCCTGTAGCAACTAGTCAAGTGTCTGGTATTCAGTTGACACTAAAGAAATGTTTGAAGAACTCTGCTGATATAAGGTATACTTAGTCAAGTAAAGAGGAGAACATCAAAATCAGGTGGATAGCAGAAGTAAGTCCGGGGTCTGCTCCTGGTGGGCTCTAGAACATAGATTACTGGCTAAAGCAAAGGATTCAAGAGGGGACAAGAGGCTAATTCTTTCTGCACCCTCTTCCTGAGCAATCTCCCTCCCATCTATGACTCAACCATGCTTTCTACTCCAAAGACTTTCATGTGTCACTTAAATGCTATTCTAACAAACTTTTACACACTTTCCCATGCAGCCACTGGACAATCCTCTTGGAATATCTCATAGAGATGTCAAAACTAAGTGGTCTAAAGCTCCTTTCCTAAGCCTCCTCTTGATTTTCCTTTTTCTGATACTTGGAACATCTTCATGCAGACTGGAAATTGTATTGGCATCTTTAACCCCCTCCTTCTCTTAGGTATCTCTGTTGATTTCCCATCAGAAAATGGTTCTACATTCATAGTTGCCCACATCCTATCTTCACTGGTAGCACATGATGGCACCTGAGGTTCAGATCTCCCTGCAACTTCTTTGAGCAATTTTCTTTTTTGCCTCTGGCCAGAACCTACTGCAGTCACTCTGTCATATTAATCTCTTGAGAGAACAGCTCAGACCTTGCCTTCTTTCATGCATGCATCCATTACACTGAGTTAGCTCTTACTATGTGCTCAAGAATGAGTTCTGTGATTGTCACCCCCATACACAGCTGGAGACAATATTGTCTTCTCCTTCCTTGGATCACATATATTAAATGCAACTTTTCTCTCCCCTTTTAAATTTGTGAGCTACTTGAGACCATGTTTGTGTTGTCACTGTATCCACATCACACAGTCTTGCACACAGCTGGCACTTAACCAATGTATGTAGAAAAGAAACTTATTGAGGGAAGCTGGGGCTAGAAGTCTAGAGAATCCTCAATGTCAGGCTAAGGAATTTGTCCATCAACGTTTAGGTATTCTGGAGCCTCTGAAGTTCTTGGTTCTGTCAAGCCACATCTGCAAGACTATGAATTAGGAAGACTGCTTTGGCACCAACAGGTAGAATAATCTGGAGGGGCAGCATCAGCAACGTAGAAAGAGCCTTGATTTTCTGAGGAAATGTAATGCAAATGAAAACCTGGTTAGGAGAAAACAAGTATAGGCATTAAAATAGAAATTTAGAGAAAAAAAATTAAATCAGTCTGTCATTTAGAATATCTCTGCATTTCTAAAGGATCACATGAAGATATCATTATAGTATCCAACAGTTGTCTGTGGTAATGAGGCGGGGAGGAGAGTGTTAATATAAAATCATGTTAAACATTTTCTGGAATAAAGGATAATAATAATACACATGTATAAAAAAACAAAATATACTTTTGTTACACCAGAATATCTCTTTCTTGCACACACACACACACACACACACACACTTACACATACACACATCTAAGGCCAGAAAAGTTCAATTTAAAAGGTGGCTTAGCTTACCATATTTGTACTGCCCTGATCGTCTGCTGATATAGGTACATATGAGTATGGAAAGGGTTACAGAAAACTCCGATAGAAGAGAGGTGACTAAAGAAGTGCCACAGAGGGTATGACCAGACACTGAGCAAGTTGGAAAACTGCACCATCCTCATATTCACATAATATGTATAGTATGCCTAAAGCTTCTCTCACTCACGTATCACTTTGGTCAGAAAACTTGGTCCTATTTCCAAGGGAGCTGGATAGGTATAAGGGTGAATAAAGATGCCTACGCTTTCTCTATCTCAAAACAAAAGTGTAGATAGCTGTCAAGCTTTAAAGATGCACACTTCCAGCACCAGACCACCAGAATTTATTAATTCAGTAATACTTCTTATGTGTTATATGTCAGCTTCTAGGAATTAAGGGGATCCAGTGGCAAACCAGACAGACTTGAGCCCTGTGCTTATGAGCATAGAGTCTAGCCATGAGAATAAACATTCAACCATTAACCACCATTAAGTACAATGAATATAATGGCTGGGGAGGTAGAGGCCTCATGGGGTAGTCAGCAGGGTCAGGGGAGAGTACCCAAAACTGGCAAAGCATATTGGCAAAGACCAGGAGGAAGTGGCATTAAGGCTGAGACCAGAGAGTGAATAGGAGGTAGCAAGTGAAGTGGTGAGGAAACACCTTGGAGAGGAAAAGCTGTGTGCAAAGACCAGGTGATTTGAGGAGCTGGAAGAAGCTCAGCGTGACTGGAATATTGAGGAAAGACTGAAGAGTGATGAGAATTAAAAGTTGAGACTATTAAAATGAGTGTCTGCTGAGGTGTGGCAAACAACATTTATTCTAAATACATTAAAAAATAATAGAAGACTTTAATGTAGATAATTGAGAATATGAAATTTATCACTGATAAAAGTTATCTGGCTGCCAGGAGGAGAATTAACCAAAAGAGAAAGCACTAGAAGCCAATGGTTGAAGATGCCACCAATTCCTTCTATCATATTGAATGACTTATTTCATCCTTAAATACACGGTTCTCTGGTTTGAAAAAAAAAAAAAAAAAACTAACCTGACATCTCATCAACTGTGAGATTTTTCTGAGCTACTCATTTTGGATGGTGTTATGGAAAAGCCAGCAGAATCTGAGTAATTATTTCATTCAGTCATTCACTCATCTACATATGTGGAATAGTCAAGATAAAATATACACGATTACATCTACATATGTGGAGTAATCAAGATAAAGTTTTCTTCTCTATTGTATTCTCTGTCCAGCCAGGGAAAGAGACAAAGGAGTCAACAATTCCAATACAGTGGAATAATGGCTAAAACAGAGAAGGGGTTTCAAATGATAGGATGAGTACAAATAGGGAAAGTTAATTCTGTTATGGGATATCAGGAAGTACTTTCAAGAAAACTAACACTTGAGCAGAATAGTCAATTAAACTGTTAATATTATTGATTAATAAAACAATAATGTTAATATCACGAATAATAAAAAATTAGTTATAAAATATGTACTGCTAAGTCCCAAGTGTTTTTTCTTACACTGTCTTATTAAACACCGTAAGAACCCTGCAAAGTAGGTATTTGTGAGCTATTTTGCAAATGATAGAACCAGAGGCACACAACATTAAACAACAAGCTCTATAGTTCAGCTTGTGTAGCCCAATTCAAAGTCTAATCTCTTTCCACTACAATATGCTGCTAGGATTTAATCATGTGTACAGAGGAAGGAAAGGTATTTTAGGTAGATGAGCAAAAGCAGTGAGCAGGAAGAGGCATGGGACATGTGGGATGTGAATGTGATTATGCTGCTGGCAGAGAAGGTGCATGTAGGAATCTGTTGAGAGAGGAAACAGGAGAGACAAGCTAAGTGCAGGCCCTGCCCAGCAGTGGGCTGGACTTCACTCTGACAAGAGTCTCTGAAGACAATTGAGCGGGCAGGTGGCAAGAGTAGATCCACATTTTATAAGAGTTGCTCCGTCAGCCTGATTGGCGGGGATATGGAGCAGCAGGCAGGGAGGAGGGCTGCAGGAATACGGGGAAGAGAGTCTTGGGTCTGCGCGATGGCATAGCAATGCTAATAAAGAAGGCAGCTGAAAGAAGCAAAAGTGGATAGAGAAATGACTAAGCAAAATATGGGGCAATTCTTATTTTCCACTCTTGAAAATGAAATTAAAGCTCTGAATATTACTCTTAGAAAGGAAAGCTTTCATGCTGGAGATCATGTTAATATCAAATTAATGCATATTTTGAGATGAATCCATTGTATAACTATGCATATACATGAAAAAGAATCATTCACTTAAAGTGTGTGATTGTGTGTGTATGTCTGTGTGTGTCTGTGTGTTTGTATGCTTGCTGTTTGTGTATCTTGTATCAGTAAGATACATCCAGGCCAATAATCACATAATCACAATATCACATTTTGGCAAAAGATATCAATAAGTCCAAAATAGCGTTTCTCTGTTCATATAAAATTCTGTTAATGGCCTAATTATCTAGCATATCTCAAAGCCATATTATTTCATTTGACAATTTACTACAAGTGAAATTTATTTTCACATAATATCTCCAAGTTACATCTACAATGTTGTCTCCATAGACAAGTGTCAAAAGCAATGATTCTGAAACATTTTGACTCTGGAATATCAGTCTTTCTAGCACTCAAGGAAGCTTTTGCACTATTGCCATTTAAAAAGAAATGGAGTAAAATTTGGAGGGAGAGGGGTATAAAATGTCATTGAGGCTCTAAGCCTTTTTCTTTTCTGGTCTTGGTTATCTTTTTCCATCTGATCATGCTCTCATTGTAAAATACCTTAAACCTCTAGAAAGAGGCAGAGGTTAAAATAAATCAATACCAATATTCTAAGTTTTTATAATGGCTATGCAGAAGTGAGAAATGATACTTGGAGAGAAGGCGAAGTGCATGCTATGACAGTTGCAATGCACTGGCAACTGCTTGCAGCTACCTCTCAAAAAAGTATTCATGGTATATTTTTCTCCATGACATCTGAAAACTCCTGAGAACAGGGACTGGACTTAATTATGACCTTCTCTATTCCCAGCACCTGCCAGACATTCTTGATCTACACATTATGACCACATCTGTGCTGTTTCTCACTTTAATACAGGAACAGGAGTGACGTGTCTAGGCTCATCAACATTCTGTGTGCAAAGTTACAGAAAGTTTCTTCTCATAACATTTGAGAGAGAAAATTCTATTGTGAGACTTTGAGGCATAATTTGTCTGTGCACTGCAAAGATAACATTTTAAATTTTGTTATATCACATGTCATATTTATGTCTAGCATTACTGGAAATTTATAAGTGATTATAATCTGTGCTGTTGTTTCTAGTTTGGAAATACATTGAATCTTGTCTGGCCAACTGGTTCTCATAGACTAGGTTATAATTAGGTAAACTTCTGCAAGTAGCTAATTTTTATTGTGATAAAATGTACGTAACATAAAATCTACCATCTTAATCATATTTAGGTGTACAGTTCATTGGTATTGGGTGCATTCACATTGTTGTGCAATCATCACCACCATCCAACTCCAGAAACTTTTCATCTTCCCAGGCTTACATGAGTAGAATCACAAAATATATGTCCTTTTGTGATTGCTTTATTCAACTTAGCATAATGTTTTCAAGGTTCATTCATATTGTAACATGTATCAGAATTTCATTACTTTTTAAGATGGAGCAATATTTTATTTTGTGTATGCATGAATATGTGTGTTTACACCATGTATTATTTACTTATCCATTTATCCATTTATGAGCATTTTGACTGTCTCCATCTACTGGCTATAGTAATTAATGATGCTAAGAACTGATATACAAATATCTGTTTTAACCCTTTCTTTCCTTTATTTTGGGAATATACCTCGAAATGGAATTTCTGGATCATGTGGTAATTCCAGGTTTAATATTTTTGAAGAAATTCTGTAATATTTTTCCCATTGGCTGCACCAGCTTACATTTTTACCAACAGTGCACTAGGGTTCCAATTTATCCACATCCTCATCAACACATGTTACTTCCTGTTTTCTTTTTTGAGTGAATTTATTATTCTTTTTTACTGATACATAATAGATGTACATATCTTCAGGGCACATGTGATAATCTGATACATTCATATAATGTGTAAAGATTGAATAATGGTAATTGGAATATCTATCACCTTATTTATCTTTTATTTGTACTAGAAACATAGAATTATCCTCTTCTAGCTATTCTAAAATTTACAGTAGATTATAATTAACTATATTTGTTTTCTTTGTTTTTCATAACAGCCACCATCATGGCTATGAAGCAGTATCTTATTGTGGTTTTGGTTTGCATTTCCTTAATGATTATCAGTGTTGAATATCTTTTCCTGTCCTTATTGGCCATTTGTATTTCCTCTTTAGAGAATTGCCTATTCAAGGCCTTTGCCCATTTTTGTTGTGTTGTTTGGGTTTTGTTATTACATTGTAAGTAGCTTTTTACAAAAAGAAAAAAATTCTTCTAGATCCAACTTCCAAAGTTAGAGTTGGCAAATTATTACAGTGGGCTCTCTATTGTTCTGAGTAAAGTCTTATTAGAACATAACCACTCTCAATTATCAATGGATTGTCTATGGTTATGCCATAACCATAGAGGCACAGTTAATTAATTAGAGACCATGTGGACCACAGTTCTAAAATATTTACTATCTTTATATTTACATAAACAGTTTGTCAACTACTATTCTACAGATGTCTTCTGGTTGAGCTATTGCTAAAGAAGTACCTGGAAATAAGAATTACATACTTTTTTTCCTGTTTTTAAGATTTTCGGTCTGCACAATGTAGTCTATGGTCATCCCTATAGTTTATGGTTGCCAGATAAAATACAGCAAGGGACATACTTGCACTAAAACATATTTGTTACCTGAAATTCAAATTTATGTAGGTATTCTGTAATTTATTTGGCTAACCTGATAACCCTACTGTGGTTTCTTGAAACCAGGGTCACTCATGAGTCCTACACGTTTTGAGAAGCAGGAATAGTTTTTAACAATTTTACATCTTTTCCTCAACATCTGCAATTATTTATTCCTACTGCTTCTTCTGCCTAGAAGGCTTTTGCCATGTCGCCTGGCTCCCACCCTATTCTTTTTTGACACTCAGAACCATGTGAAACCTTTATGGATTATACCCCAGGAGAGGTTGGCTGCCCCTCGTTTTCTATGATCTCAATGAACACTGTTCTGTTTTATTTTTTGAGATGGAGTTTTGCTCTTCTCCCCCAGGCTGGAGTGGAATGGCATGAACTCAGCTCACCGCAACCTCCACCTCCCAGGTTCAAGCAATTCTCCTGCCTCAGCCTCCCTAGTAACTGGTATTACAGGCATCTGCCACCACACCCAGCTAATTTTTGTGTTTTTAGTAGAGATGGGGTTTCACTATGTTGGCCGGGTTGGTCTTGAACTCCTGATCTCATGATCCACCCTTCTTGGCCTCCCAAAGTGTTGGGATTACAGGTGTGAGCCACTGCGCCTGGCCAAGCACTCAATAATAATAATAATAATAATAATAAACAAGAGGTAAGACACAGTTGCAGGTTTATGTGTGAAGTACTTGAGAACATATCACAGGGCCTCAACAAATAGTGGATGAATGGACTTAAGACAAGTGGGACTGGGCAGGAGTTAAATCACTAATGGACACCTCTTTTGCCATCCTTTAATTATCTTGAACAGCCAGGACTTGCTCTCAACTGGTTAAGAAGTTGCATGAAACTGGCTTCTGCTCTGTCTCTCTACTACCACCCTTTTAGGCCTTTCCTCAGCCTCATGCACATGGTGTTCCTCTTGCTGCATCTAGGACCACAGCATCCCAACAACACATAGTTTTCAATGCATGTAGCTATTGCTCTCCATCAAAATTTATCCTTCTTGTGTTCCAGTGCGTCAAGATCCCAGCTTTTGCTCCTTGGGGATAATGGATGATAAAATATTTGCTGCAAATATATGTTAACTTGCATGCTTTTGCTTGTAATGGAAAGATCTTTAGGATGAGTCTTAGGAAGGGTGCTAATCTTAAGAAAAATTTTCTGATTGAGTTTTTTTAACCTGACTCAGAGGCAACAGCTGGGGCCACACATAAAGGAAGAATCTCTCTTATTTGGCTGTTCTGCCAGTAGTCTTTGCCTATTTGTCTCCTAATTTATTCATTGTCTTTCTCTTCTTCTGCTCTCTGCTGTAAGGGACTGACTCTACAAATTACAGTCCCCAAGCCTCCTTGCCAAGTGGCATCCAGTTAGGGTCAGCCAGCAGGAAGCTCTCTGGTGGGAGAAGCCACAGTGTTTGTCTCCCTCTGTTTGTTATGGGCTCTATCTCTTGCAGTGGTTGTGTCTTCACCGTGGTTTCAGTTCATGCAGGGCAACCCTGGCTCCTAGGCTCTGGCACTACCATCTCCTCCTTTTGTTCCTCAATCCTTAGAGTGATAGTGGCTCCTGGCAGTTGCCAAACATTAAGGTGCCTCCCACTCTGGCATCCTTCTAACTAGTTGCTTCCATTCTACTCTTGCTACTGAATTCCTGGCAACTTTGTTTTGTTGACTGGACCCTGACTGATAAAACTCCCCTTCAGGAATGGGGATGGAGAAAGTGTGCCATTAAGCCCCTAGGACAGTTCCATGGTTAAGGGAAAAGGGACTGCCCCATATTCCTCAAAATCCTAATCTTACATGTATTCATTCTAGATTTGAATAAATCAAGGTAAGAAGAGGAGGATTAGGGAAGAAAGGCAGGGAGAGATGTCACTAATATTCACTTATTACTTACATGCCTGGTATTTTTAATTGCTCCTTAGAATGATCTTTCATGGTAAGTATTATTATCCTCAAGGACTAAAGAACAACCATTTAAGGTAAGCAATGAAGAGCTTTTGCTTTGAAAGGTTGAGCTGCATTTCCAAGATTACAAAGCTAGTAAACCTTGTGCTCTGATTTAAACCTAGATGGGTCTTTCTCCACTCTGCCTTACTGACAAGAAATAATTTTTTTGAAAAGGCAAAAACTGGAATTGATAAAATCAAATTATGCAAAAATAAGTGCTAAACTTTTATATGAATCTGAAATAATTTCTTATGCTTAGATTTCTTTACATTAACATGTAATAAAGAAATCAATGCATTTTCTAAAAAGCTAATTGAAATTAACCAGATAGACAACTTCAGATGATATATGGTCTAAAAGCTAATGTCATGTCCAGAAACTTTATTATCTCATAGTATTTTATGATGCTCTCAGGTGGCCTCTCAGTCTATATTCATGAATTCCTAGAAGATCTAGCTCCAGCTGACCATGAAATTAAGCACATTTTTAGATGACCACTGGGGACAGGTCAATGACAGATACTAAGAGTCACTCCAGCTCCACAGGTACATCAGAACACAGAGGGCCGGTTTGTCCACCTTTGGTATTGAGTAATGTTCTATAGGCTTCATTAAGCTCATGTTGACTCTATAATTTTTCTAGTGAACTCAGAACCAAAAATAGATACTTTATATTATGTGTTAGAGTTCAAGATAATTGCGTAATTATTTTGATATTTCAAAGCCATTGAATAATTGTAGCCATGTTATTTTAACATGAAAAAAACAGGAAAGTCTTAAAATAAAAGTTCAAATGAATAATACTAAGTTTTAACAATCTAATATATGTCCTACTACATCTACCATATAGATTCATAAATGCAGTATAAACACTAAAAATAACTTTCAGCTGAATGGAGTATTGGAAGTAGCTTAGTATGTTCTCTTACTTTTATAAATAAAGATACTTTGACCAAGGGAAGTAGAGGTACATACACAGGGCATGTATATATACACACACACACACACACACACACACACACACACATATATACACACACACACACATATATATACACACACACAGAGCATATATATATACACACATGCAGTGTGTGTGTCTGTGTGTGTGTGTATATGTACATATATATATATGCACATACACACACACACATACATATATATACACACACATATATATACATATATATATATTTGTATGTATACACACACACACACACACATACACACACAGGGCATGTGTATATATACATAAAGACACCTTGGTCAAAGTGTCTTTATATACACATATGTATAAAGACACCATGCATATATATATATATATATATATATATTCAGGTGTGTGTGATGTGTATGAATATACATGATCATATACATGCACTCTATGTATATATGCTCGTTAGGCATCACATATATAAGCATCATATATATAAGCATCAATATAAGCATCATATGTATGTAACATACCATATATAAGCTCATTAAGCATCATATAGCATGTATATGATATTGTGTGTGTGATGTATATGATACACAGGATCATATACATGCATTCTATATATGTAAGCTCATTAAGCATCACATATATAAGTATCATATATATAAGCATCTATATAAGCATCATATGCATGTAATATATATAAGCTCATTAAGCATCATATAGCATGTATATGATAGTGTGTATTCATACACATCATACACACCTGAATAAATATATATAAGCATCTATATATATGCTCATTAAGCATCACATATATAAGCATCATATATACAAGCATCTATATAAGCATCATATGTATGTAATATATCACATATAAGCATCATATATAAGCTCATTAAGCATCATATAGCATGTATATAATAGTGTGTATTCATACACATCATACACACCTGAATAGATATTTATGCACACACACACAGAGAAGGAGGAGACAGAGAGCATGAATGTACAGCTATTGTATATGTTGGCAGTGTGGTAGAAATTATGATGAAAACAGTAGGTATCAGGATTTTTGGTTAGAAGTAAAGCTGAATTTGGACTGCTGAGCCTTTTGAGAAGGTGAGATCTTGTTGTAATGATTTAGAGAGAACCAAATAGCTCTGCACAGGAAATAGACAGGATATGGAGGTGAAATAATAAGAGAAGGGAGAGAGAAAACTGAAGAAAGAAGAGAGTGAAGTTGATGATATGAAAAGTGGTCAGAAGAATTTAAGAGCAGACATTCTGGATATTTAACCAACTTGCATATTTAACATATTTGTGGTTGCTCCGACATAAGGGCCCTCCAGAGCGTCTAACTTTCAGCCAAGTCTTACCAATAGGATATATGTAGGTTTGGGGTACAATCAAAGAAAAAAAGCTGAGACCTAGAAGTAGAGTGGCATGGGCAGGGAGAACAGGCCACAGGATGTGAGATTTTGGTGAGATCAAGTCAGTGAGAGTGGGATCTGACTATAAGAAGGGAACATAAGCCGGCAAACCCTGGCAAAGATTTAGAGAACTGGGAAGAACAAACGAGGGGTCAGGGGCCTACACTGTCTCATGGTCTGCGAAAATGCATGCATGGACATCTGATCTGTATGCAGCAGAGATTTTAGTGAATTTGGTGTTTGGGGTTGCTGGCAGCGGAGTCTAAGAAGGTGGTAGTGTAATCTGAGATTTGAGGCTCTGTTGGGCAGTCAATTGAGAGGACAG